>PVKA01014137.1:32364-53408 GCA_004027165.1 Ctenomys sociabilis | reverse complement strand
AGGAGGATTAAAAGTTTGAGGCCAGCCTGGACTATGGGGTGGGCGTCTGTCTCAAAAAAAAAAAAAAAGCAAAAATGCCAGGCATGGTGACACATACCTATAATCCCAACACTCAAGAGGCTGAGGACAGGATCACTACAAGTTCAAGAGCAGCCTGGGCTGTGCAATGAGTTAAGGGCAGCCTGAGCTACATAGTGAGACCCTGACTCATAAAAAAAAAAATCCAACAGGGCCTGGGAGATGGCTCAATGGAATAAGTGCTTCACTGGCAAGTGCAAGGGCCTGAGTTCAATCCCCAGTTCCAAAAAAAAAAAAAAAATCCAACAATGAAAAAGAAGTGTTAAAACATTCATTGTAGAAAACATGGGGGAAACAGCAAGGTATAGGGAAGAAAATAAAAATTAGTGCTCATTTGGGCCACTTCCCAGTGAGTGGGTGATCTTCCAGCCTTGTCCCTGTACACACAAACAGCGTATGTTGTCCTGAGCTCTGCCTTAGATCCGGGGTCCTGAAGCTTTCCATGTAGCTACTTTTCCAGGCTGTGCCCACTGTCCTGTCAGAGCCAGAGCAATTTAATCCTGCATTAACCTTTTTGGCAAGAGGCATCCACACACCCAGTGTAGCATGCTTGGAAGGGTCTACAGACCCTTTTTTTTTTTTTTTTTTGTCTTTTTGAGACAGGGTCTCACTGCAGTTCAGGCTGGCCTAAGCTCACTTTGTAGCTCAGGCTGGTCTCGAACTCACCAACAATCCTCCTGCCTCTGCCTCCTGAGTGCTGGGATTACAGGCATGCGCCACCACGCCCAGCTGCTGGAGCCCCTCTTTCCAAGGCATCTACTTATTGGTTCCTGGGATATCTTTAAGAAAGTGAGAGAGAGTGTGTGTATGTGTGTGTACATGCGGCTTGAACCCAGGACCTTTATACTGATTTACATCCCCAGCCTTTTTTACTTTTTATTTTTGAGACAAGGTCTCTTAAGTTGCTGAGGCTTGGTTCAAACTACCAATCCTCCTGCCTCAGCCTCCTGGTACTCAGCTTATATGCATGCCTGGCACACCCAGCCAGTGCTTCACATTTTGTAAAAACATCACTGTGAATGAATGAGCCTCCTGGTTGCTTGAAGGACCCTCCACCTGGTGGAGGCAGCAAGTTAGGGAGCCGCAAGTCTCAGCTAGAGAGGCTCTGCACAAGATCTGGACCAGGCATGGGGTGTGCGGGCTGCTGCCTCGCAGACATCCCTACAGTCCAGTCTCTGTTGCTGGAAGGAGGAGGCGGCAGCTGTGGGCAACAGAGTCATCCCAGAGTCCACTGTGTGGCATGGACACCCGGGCTGCCCTGGGACCTGGACAGGTTTCTTACTGTAGTACAGGTCTCTTCCTGTGTCAGGGTGGACAGGGGTGCTCCCTGCCTCTGGCGGGGGGGGGGGGATCACAGTGACATGAGACTTTTGGCCGTACTTACTAAACCTTTGTTTTGACTGCGGGAGCCTGGTCCAAAACGCTCAGGTGTGTCCTGCACAGCAGTGTCCTGGAGGCCAGGGTGTGCCCAAAGCCTCTGCGCCTGCCTGGTGGGGCTCTGGGGTGCTGAGTGCATGAGGTCCGGGTGTGGACTTGATCACTGTGGTGTAGCTTGTGATACGTGGGGTAGAGGGCATGAGGGAGAAAGGTCAGGCTGAGTGCAAGGCTGGCACGAGGCCCCAGGATCGGGCAGGAGTAGAAATCAGCCCACAGAGTGGGACCTGCGGGAGTCCGGGTGCTGCCTACTGACAGAGCCTGTCTCTCTGCAGGCTGCCGAGAGGGGACATGGGGCCATCTGCTCCCTGCTGCTGCAGCACAGCCCGGCCCTCAAGGCCATCCGGGACCGGAAGGCTCGGCTGGCCTGTGACCTGCTGCCGAGAAACAGCGCCCTGCGGGATCTGCTGGCCAGCTGAGGTGACCAGGCCAGGCCGCGGCCCGCTCCACCTCCTCACCCGAGCTGCCTCCAGCCAGGTGGCAGCCAGGCGGCGCTGGCAGCATTCAGCCAGGATCGATGACCCCGTTCTGAGTTATTCCTGTGGAGACTTCTGCCCACTGGGCAAAAATAAAATATCTCATGAGCTAGTGCCGGGCACAGCAATGAGGGCGGAGCCAGAAGGCCCCGGTTGGAAGCACGGACCCGGGGTGTGGGCGATGCTGACTGCAGGGCCAGCTTGGCCCCTGGGGCTCGGCTCTTCAGCCTCGGTCTCAGCCCTCATCGGGGAGCTGGGCGGTCACTGTGGGCTGGCTCTGGGGACTCAGGAGGGTACTTCAGCTTGTACCGGGCACACTGCGAGGTTTCACTTGGCCAGAATCCTGTGAAGCCAGCAGCCCACCCGCAGCAGCCAGAGCCTATGTGGACAGCAATAGGAGCAGGACTGGGGCTGGAGCTCATGTGAAGGCCCTGGGTTCAGTTCCCAGTACTGGGGGCAGGGTGCTGTGAGGAGTACTCAGCTGTTGGCAGTGAAATGCTCCTGCAGATGCAGAAGTACACAACGAAAAGCCAGCAGGGCCTGGTGAAATGCGGTGTGGATTCCCCAGGCCTCTATTTAAGTAGCTGGATAGGAGCTCACGCTTTATGCTTGGGTTTTTAGGAATATTTTTAGGGATATAGCTCAGCAGCACAGTACCTGCGTAGAAAGCGTGAGGGCCTGAGTTTGATTCATAGCACAAAAAAGAAAAAGATAAATTTTAAAAATATTTTCTGGTACTGAGGCTCAAATCCCAGGTGCTCAGTTACTAAGCTACACTCCTAGCCTTTTTTTTTTTAATTTTGAGACAGTCTACACTTGGGCTTCAAATTGCCATCCTCCTGACTCCGCTTCCTGAGCAGCTGGGATTGCAGGTGTACAGGAGGACCAAGCTAGAATAATGTATATTTTAAGTCATTAAACTGTTCACATGGGATACACTGGCTTTCTGCTAGGAACTTCAGGTGAGGCCCATTGTTGACAGATGTTGAAGGGAAGAATTGAGAGTTGCCTGGCCCAGCAGGGATCAAAGCTGAAGTCCAGCATTCTTACCTGCTCTCCTTCAGGTCCCTTAATGTCTTTCCTCCCTGGTACCAAAGTGGCATAAAGAAGAGCAAGGGAGGGTAAAAGGCCTGGGGCTGTAGCTGTAGCTCCAAGGAGGAGCAAGCACCCCACAAGAAAGTCCCAAATACCAAGGGATAAAGCTGATCCTGGTGGGTGCTCTTGGGGGAGAGCTCCAGCCCCCCCCAGGGGCCCTTGGGCAGCACTCTGGGTCTCCACTGTTGGGCAGCTCTGCCCTGCCTGATTTCCATCAAAGTCAAACACAGATCAAAGCCCTGCTGGGTGAAGGGCACATGTGCCTTCTGGAGAATGAGGGAATTTGATGACATGGCTGAAGACATTGCCTAGCAGCTGGGTCTATCGTCACTGGAGTTGTTCTTTGTGGTTATTTACTTTTCAAAGCAAGGTCGCACCAAGCAGTTCAGGCTGGCCCTCCACTCACCATGTAGCCCAGACTAGTCTAGTTCACAGGGATCCTCCTGCCTCAGCCCCTGAAGAGTGCCAAGATTACTCTATGCCCAGCCCATGTTATTTCCCAGCAGGACCTGTGGCCATCTCGTCCCTCTTGATAGGCGAGCTGTGTGCCTCCTGTGGGCACCTGCATGGGGCATCAAAGTTCCCAGAACCCGAGCACCCAGGAGTTGGGCAGGCCTAGTTCCTGGGGGGGGGGGGCATGTGGATCACAGTTGTGGTGCAGGGCACAGGGACACGGCCAGCAGCTGAGGTCTAGTTGCAGATTCCTGAGGCCACAGCCTCTTCATGTCCCTCCTGAGGTCAAGGGACTCTGGCTACTTGCCCTTGTCCTCTGGACAACCCAGTAGGGTCGTCTTGGTGGTGCAGCTGGCCAGACCTGTGCCATAGATGTGGGGTTGGACCTTCCTGGGGACTCTGAACCCTGCAGCACAGGAAGCGTCCCAATGCAGTAGGGGGTGGTGGGCAGGGAAGCTGTGGCTCAACTCCAGCAGCACTGCCCTCTGGAGTCGGCCACATTCTGGGCCAGCCGGGTATTTTGGTTGGTGTGACAGGGCCCCAGAGCCATCCGGCCTGGGCAGGAGCCAGCCCCTCCCACCTGCGTGGGAACTGTTCCCCTATAAAAGGGCAGCGTTTCTCCCAGGCTCCAGAGGCGTGGAGAGCGGGGGGGGACCATGGACTTCATCAGCATTCGGCAGTTGGTGAGGATGCCCTCTCTGAGCTTGGTGGCCTCCAGCTGGGCTGCGGGGTGGTGAGGGGCTGGGAGTAAGAGAGGCCCTAAAGGACGTGTCCTCAGGTTTGGGCTGTGCCACACTGTGGCCAGGTGCGCCCCACCCTGGACTAAGGGGATGGGCAGGGGCTGCTCCTGAAGCCATGGGGCAGTGGGGCATCAAGGCACGGAGGGTCTGGCTGCTTTGGTGGCCAGAGGAAGGGTGCCCTGGGTGCCATGGGCAGCGAGAAACAGCAGTGTCTGGAATGCTCTGGGGTGTGCAGGAGGTGAGGCTGAGCTTGGGGATCTGGCAGTGGCCCCAGCTGGCTGCAGCCCCTGACAGGAGGTGGCTTCCAAATGCAGGACGCATCAGACGGCCAGGGCTGCTGCTTTAGAGGGAATTCAGTTCTTGGCCAGAAGCCCTAGGAGGTGCCACCCTGTAATCCCAACAACCCTTCTCTTCCCCCAAATGTACCTTCCCAAGGGTGCTGCACCTGCCCAGCTGCACAAGTACCAGAAGCTCCTGTGGCCTTCAGCACCCTTGAAACTGCTGGCACAAACCCATTTCACAGAAGTGAAAATATAGCTTCCCACACCCAAAAGTAGAACCCAGAATCAGCCCCAGAGGCCTCTCCTCTGGCCTTGCAGGCCTGAGATCAGGTGGCAGTGTGGCGTGATCTGGCAGGAATGCAGGGACAGCAGCCCCGGAAGGAGGCCGAGCTGTCGTCAGCCCCTGGCTCCTGGGCACTGGCCAGCGCTGTAAATAGCCCAGGTCACCCAGTCTCGGCCTGTGATCCGCTGATGGCAGCAGGCAGGCGGTGGCAGTTGCCACCCTGGGCCTTGGTTGTCGCCAGAGCTGGTGAGGCAGGCACGGGTGCCGGCTGCTCTTGAGCACCAGCGTGCTTATCTGTGGTCTGAGTCAGCTCCTGGCAGCCATCACAATGTTTTTTCTCACACTCCTTTTCAGATAATTCAGCAGTGGGGATTGAGCACAGGGTGCATTAAGCTGCATCTTAGCCTTTTAACTTTAAGACAGGCTTGTTAAAAGTGCCCACCCTGGGCTTGAATGTGCAACCTTCCTGCCTCAGCCTTAAGATTTCTCCAAGGGCTCCTCCAGTTTTCCTGATTCTCTGTCCACATCCTGCCCACAGGTGAGTGGAGAAAGAGATGAAGGGAAAGCGTTGGGGTTTGGACATGCACCTCTGGATCCAGGAGGCCCTCAGGACCGGAGGCTGAGCCCCCATGGGGCTGTGGCCCGGGAGAAGCTGAAACAGGAGGAAGAAAGGAAGAAGAGAGTGAGTGACGCAGGTGGTGGTGGTGGGTCCCAGGCGGGTACTGGGCCCCGTGTCCCTCCAGGCTGCGCCAGACAGGCTCCGATGACCAAGGGCCTGCGGCCGCCAGCCCCTGCAGTGAGGCTGACTGCTGGCTTGGTCTTGTCCACTTTCTGCCCTAGCTTGAAAAATTCAATAGCTCCAGAATGAGCCTGGAGAAACTGGAAGACTTAGAAAACTTGGTTCAAAGACGGAGAGAAAAGCGACTACGACGCAGAGCCCCCCCCAGGGAGCCAGAGCCTGTGGCTGAGGTGAGTGGTCAAGGGCTGTGGGCATTTCCTGCCATCCTTGGGGGCTGGGGGAAGAGGTGACGCCAGAGCCACACTGCACAACCCAGGACCCTTGGTGTCTGCTGGGACAACCATGGCAGAGCCCCTGGCTGTTTCACAGCTCTGGGGGCTGCAGGCCTATGCATCAGGCTGGTCACTTTCCCCATGCAACCCCTCCCCAGGTCCCTGAAGTCCCCAGCTTGTAGGTGCCTCGCCACCCCTCCCTCTTGTTCCACAGTGTCCTCCCCATGTCGCTTGTGGTGAAGTGCCAGTCGCACAGTAGAGCCCCCTTGGTGCTGGTGTGTTGGAAAGAGGACACCCCATTCCAGTACTACCTCAACTGATTCCATCTGCAGAGCCCACATTTGCAAAGCACCAGGGCTACTGAAGTGTGCGGGGTGGGGGCACAGACGTGCACAGCCCCTCCACTGCCTATCCAGTCTCCTAAGAGGGGGGCCGGACATTGGAGAGCACTTGCCTGCACCCGGAGTCCCTGGCCTGGCTGGGGACACTGTCATGGCTGTCCGCCAGTCTGGGGAGTGACACAGTCTTGTCCTTCGGCTCACCCAGCCCCAGCCCCAGGCCCCACTTGGACCCGTGGACCTGGAGATGTTCCTAAAAGCAGCTGCTGAGAACCAGGAGAACCTGGTAGACAAGTACCTGACGGACGGAGGGGACCCCAGTGCTCACGACAAGGTGGCAGCCATGTGACATGCATGGCATTTTGTATGTCCTGGTGCTGGCCCGGAACATAGGGAGCTTTTCGTGGGCGTGGATGTAGTGGCATGTGAGCGGGGGCGGGGGGACCCTGACCTGGTGGTGTGATGAGTGACATCTGGGGCTGTGCTCTGAGCAGGACTGGGTGACTGCTCCTCTCTCTTCTGCCTGACCTTCCCTCTGTCACTGCAGCTGCATCGCACAGCCTTGCACTGGGCCTGCCTGAGGGGTCACGGCCAGCTGGTGAGCAAGCTGCTGGCAGCTGGCGCTGCAGTGGACGCACGAGACCTGGTGAGTCCCAGGAAGGCCATGCCCCGGCTAAGCCTTGCCCAGCGTCCACACACTGAGTGCTGTCCCTTGTGTCGCAGCTGGACAGGACCCCTGTGTTCTGGGCCTGCCGGGGAGGACACCTGGACATCCTCAAACAGCTGCTCGACCAGGGAGCCCAGGTCAACGCCCGGGACAAGGTGAGGTGGCAGCCACCTGCCTGGGTGCCATCAGATGGGGCAGGAGTCGCCAGCCCAGAACCCACCTGACCCCACGTCCTCCTAGATCTGGAGCACGCCCCTCCACGTGGCAGTACGCATGGGCCACTTGGACTGCCTTGAGCACCTCGTGGAGTGTGGTGCCCACACCAATGCCCAGGACAAGGTGGGTGCTGGGTCTCCCTTGGGACGTGGGCAAGGGCTGCTGACCTCCCGCCCAGGCCCACTGCGCAGGCAGGCAGGTGACCTCCTCTCTTCACAGGAGGGGGACACAGCTCTCCATGAAGCTGTACGCCACGGCCACTACAGGGCCATGAAGCTGCTGCTGCTGTACGGGGCCAAGCTAGGCATGCAGAATGCGGTATGTGTGGCTGGCTAGGCCGGGTGGCCGGGGCTGTGGCAACAGGGATGACTGACCTGGCCTCCTCGTTCCAGGCCTCTCTGACCCCTGTGCAGCTGGCTCGGGACTGGCAGCGGGGCATCCAGGAAGCACTGCAAGCCCATATCCGGCACCCCCGCACCCGATGCTAACAGCACAGGGTCAAGGTCCTCGGCTCGCTTGTCCTTGCACCCCCTGGGCTCTGTGTAATGCAGCCCGCGGCCCCTGGCCTCAGTCCTGTTCCCCTTGGCCCGAGGCAGCCCCACCAAGGTCAGCAGGTGGAGGCAGGCTCCTGCTGTGTGGGGCGCTGCTGCCCGTTTGGCCAAGGCCAGGATAGACTCATGCAGGGGCCACAGGTGGCAGGTGGCAAAGCCGATCCAGGACACAGAGAGGAAGATGGGCTGGAGAGGAAGCGAGCTGGCCGGGGCGGGGGACCAGACCTACTCAGTGTCCCCTCAGCCTCCTACTGGCTCTCAGGAGGGTAACATCTGGTCTCCCATGGTGATGTGGACGTGACCCGTGGCTGCATCCCAGACGCACAAGGGGACCACAGCAGGCTGGCACCGGCAATGGTGTGACCACTGCTGCCTGGGAGGATCTCCCTCCAGACCCTCAGCGGCAACCCAGATGGGTCTGAAGAGGCTCTGGTCCCCGGTACATGGGTGGGTTCTGGGGTCCGCAAGACACTTGGCAGGCCTGGGGCCCACAGGACCCAAGAACCTTCCAGGTTGCCTCAGAGGCCTAGGACCGATGAGCCAGGGCCAGCACCCATCTGTGGCCTGCTGCAGGGTCAGAGCTGGTGGCTCTCTTCCTGGGGCATGAGCCCAGCACTAGGGTTGCTTGTGGCCCACTCAACTCCTGGGGCGGCGGCCCGCAACCCTGGCTTCCCTGGGCCTTTGCTGCCCTCTGGTGCTGGAGCCCTGTAGCTGCCCTCCTCCACCCCCGGCCCCTCCCGGGCAGGACACTGAGGAGCTCTGCACCCAGCTAAAAGCAGGCCAGGAAGAGACAACCAGACACCCTCCCACCATGGCCAGGCCTGCAGGTTCCACTCTACAGTCCCTCCACGATGCCTCCTTCCTCCTCGTCCACAGCCCCTGGCAGGGCTGGCTCCGTAAATGCCAGAGTGGCCCTGAAGTGTGTGGTGGGGAAGGCATGAGGATGAGAGACCTGGCCCCCTTCTCGTGGTCCTGGGTTAGATGCAGCACCCGGGGTGGCATTCATTCGGCAGCACTTACTCCTAGTGTGACCACAGTGGCCTCCTTAGGTCACAAGCAGTCTACTGTACTATGTGAAAAGGCCAGTGAGCACCGGCTCTGAGCCACACACCTGTCCACGGGTGGCTCCTACTGTGGCAACAGAGCCAGTGTGCCGTGACGCAGGTGCCATGGACAACACAGGCACTTCTGACTAAAGAGGACAAGTCCTCTAGAAATGAGGACATGCAAGTGACAGACAAATGCACCTTTTATACAGATCACTACATTTTGCTCATTAAATTGGCTGATCATCCGTCATGGCCTGGTCTTTTGGGGCTGGGAGAGGCTGGCGCGTTGGTCACCAGGTACAGCCCGGCAAGCCAGGGCCTTGGCACCTTCAACTGTAAAGCTGAAGCCTGCACCAGCGCCAGCCTGATGGAAAGGCCTCCTGCACGGCCGCCTCGTTGTGGGCCCTGGCACTCGGCAGCTCTGCTCTGAGCGTCCTTGCTCGCAGACGGGCAGGTCCAGAGGTCAGCAGGCTGACGCCTCCGCTGCCTGTCAGAACCACCAGGGGCGTCTGTAAAGTCCCGGTGTCCACAGCTCTAGGGCAGTGGACAACATGCTCCTGGGCATACGCTGAGAAATCCTGCGCAATCCACCCAAAACATGGGTCTAGATGGAGAGCGCCCAGCATGATCTCAGGATAGGTGAGCAACCCATGATCTGCTTCTCCCTACCAGCAGTGAACACGGGGGCACAGAACAGCAGGTACCCCTGTGTATGAAACTAAACTGCTCAGGCTTAAACCATTTTAAAAAGATGCCAAATCTACAAACCAAATTGAAATCCAAACTTACATAAATGTCTTTTTTTTTTTTTTTTTTTGTGGAATCAGGGATTGAACTCAGGCCCTTGCACTTACCAGGGAAGCGCGTCTTCCGCTGAGCCATCTCCCCATCCCTCAAACTTACATAAATGGAGACGTACCATGTTCATAGGTTGAAAGACATTAGAAATGATGTCACAATGGTCACTACTGAAATCGTAGCAAAATCTTCAGTAAAGATGAGGTCATTATAAAATTAGTCTAAACTTCGTAAAAAAAAAAAAAAAACTTATAGTGAGAACAATCTTGAAAAGAAGTGGGAGAATGAAATCAATTTACTGTTTCGCAGACTTCCTGTGTAGGTACAATAAGCAAGACAGGGTGACACGACAGAGGGACACAGAAAAGCCATATAAAAATGCGATTTTGCTTGTTTTATTACTGGAGTTTGGACCTCAACTTCACATATGCCAGGCAAGTGTCCAGGGCTACATGTCCAGCCCTTTTCAATTTTAAGGGTCTCAATGGCCCAGGTTGGCCTCAAACTTGTAATCTTCCCGCTCAGCCCCCCATTAGCAGGGCTAACAGGTATGCAACACCAGCCTTTGGGTTCCTGGGGGTGGGGAGGGTGGGGCTGCCTTTTTAACCAACAGTGCTGGAACAGCTGGGTACCTGTAGGCTTTAAGAACCAAAATACAGGCACTGACCTACACCTCCCCACTTATAATAAAGATTAACTGAAGTCACAAGCCTAAATGTGAAACAAAACTTTTAGCAGGGCTTAGTGCACCCTGATCCCAGCTACTCAGGAGGCTGAAGCAGCAGGATCAAGGGCTGAAAGCTACCTTGAGCAATTTCATGAGATCCTTTCTGAAAATAAAGGGCTCAGGATATAGTTCAGGGATCCCTGGGTATCCTCCTATCCCCAAAACATACAGCAAAGATACCCTTTAGGGAGAATGTAGGTAACAGCCGGGATCTAGGACTAAGTAAAGAGATTTTAGGTGTCATGGTAAAAGCGTAATGCATAAAAATAATTGGTAACTGCATCAAAATTAAAGGCCCCTGTGGGGAGGATAAGTGTCCTGGCTGTGCCAGGCAGCTTCTGCCTAAGACAGCCCCTGCCATCACCTACTCAGAGGAAAGCTTCATGGGGCTCATGTTCCAGCGGCCTGGGCCATGTCCATATGGCCCCGTTGCTCTGGGCCACACAGTACAAGGTATGAGGTCCCAATGTCACACCCAGGATAGCCCTGGCCTAACTTCCCTCCCCCGCCCATAGTGCTGCAGGACAGGGACCAAGCTTTACCGGAGTCTCCAGGGGCATTTCAGGTGCAAACCCTCACACTACAGACCATGGTAAAATGTTTGCAAGCCCAAAACACAAAGATGCTAGTACTTAGAATATAGCAGGAATTCTCAAATTAGTTAAAAAAAAAAAAAAAAAAAAAAAAAAAAAACCCAGTCCAGTGTTGGCAGATGCCTATAACCCCAGCATTTGGGAGGCTGAAGCAGGAACACTGTGAGCTCAAGGTCAGCCAGGGCTGCAGAGAGACCCTGTCTCAAATAAATAGTCAAATAATTAGCAGATAGGTAAAGAACATGGATACATACACCACTGAGGAGAAAACGGAAGCTCTAAGGAGGATCCCCATACACCTAATCAGACAACGAAAGCAAATAGCAGTGGCAGCACCGAGTGGCCGTGAGGACCTGGAGGCCGATCACATTGGAACGAAAGATGGAGCACAGCAGCTTGTCACCAGAATGCACCACGACCCCGGGACCCAGCATGGCACTCCTGGCGTTCATCCTAGAGACGGCCCGCCCCTCCATCCACACACACTCCAGCAGACGCTCACAGCAGCTTTATTCGGAACAATCCCACACTGGAAACCGCTGATGTCCCTAGAGGGGACAATGAGTATTCCACGAGAGACCGTTTGGCACGAGCCACTGCCACGCACGATGACCTGGATGTGCTCCAGAGAACAGAGTAAAAGGCGATCTCAAATGGTTTCACTGTGTGATTCCATTTATATAACAACTTTCTCAAAAACGACAATATAACAGAGACGAAGAACAGATCAGTGGTTGCAAGGACCAGGGCTGGGGGGTGGCTCCAACGGGTCAGTCCAAGGGACAGGTCATACGGGCCAGTGGCAACGGTTACAAAGGTACAAGTGTGCCAACTGATGTGGGACTCCATGGCCACAGCCTGCCATGCTAAGCCCAGGCTGTGACAGTACTGTCACTGCCTAAGATGGAGCCCTGAGACTTCCTATGAATCTGTCATTTCAAAAAAAAAAAAAAAGCTGGAAGTGCAACTTGGTATCCTACAACAGAAAAAGGACGTTACTAGAAACAAGTGGAAAGACTCAAATAGTCTGTAGTTAGGAGTATTGCACGAACATTACATTTTTAGTTCTGATAAATGTACCAAGGTTATGTAAAATGTTACCATCTGGGGAAGCTGGGGGAAGGGAATACAGAACTCTTCTGAGAATCTACCACTATTTAAAAAATTAAGCTCCGGGCCCAGAATCACTACATTCCAAGAGTGGGCCCAGGTACCCCCATTTCATGTTCTAGGTGACGCCAAGGTTCAGAACCACTGCTCTGGACAGAGACGATGGGAGAGTTCCCTGCCCCCGGGATGGTTCTCAGAGCTACTCCTGGAGGTTTCCTTCGGTCCCCTCTAGGAGGCCCCGAATTCCGTAGAGGAAGACTCCAGAAATCCTCATCCCTCCCTCTTCACCCGTGACTCTCATCTCTGATGCCCAGATTTTGAACTGGACTTTGAGAGGAAACACAGGGAAATCAGAAAAACAAGACTGATGCCTCCTCACTCTTGCATCTCTAATAATAAACAGCACTGGTAGGAAGAGGGGAGGACAAAGAACAGTAACTGCCCTGAGAGCTAAGAAGAACCTTGGTTTTTCTTAATCAAAGGACAGGTGTGCAGGTTCTCTGGGCACAGACCAGCCGCACCTCCTCTGCAGAGGCCACGGGAGGTGGGGTGCAGGAGAGGCACCGCAGGCAACTGCCTCAGGCAGTCTGACAGATGCAGCCAGGAAGAGCCCTCCTCCCACGGGAGACCTCTCAGCACACAAGGCTGAGGACCGTGGGAGGCGATCCAACCTAGCAAGGCAGACTGCTCTCGCTGCTCAGGACTACCGCCTGCTGCGGGCAGGAGGGGGCAGGATCAGAGACAGACTGGTGGAAATTATACTTCTGGCTTTTGGCACAGGGTGCTGTGAGGGGAGTGAGAGAGGACATCGGGGACAAGGCTGTGGCCTGGGTGCAGGGCCAACACGGCTCTCTCCATGGGCTGGGAAGGTGCTGCCAGCAGCAGGGCTTGCCAACTGGAAGCCAGGCGTGGGTGGCATCTGTTGGAGGCAGCGACTGCACACACACGGAGCCTGGCACACAGAAGTATAAATACGCTGCGGTCACAGCAGCAGAAGAGCAGGGGCTGGGCCCTGGGGACCAGAGATGATGCTGTTCCTGTTGCTCCTTCCGGATTGGCCTGGAGGGCTGGGCCCGGTGACCCCTCTCCCCAATGGCTCCCGAGAGGCTCCTGGCACTGAGGTGGCCCAGGCCCCACTGTCTGCATGGGCCATCTAAAACATGGCCTGGAGGGCAGGGCAGGGTGGTGCGAAGCTACTGCTTGGCCCCTCCTGCTCCCCCTGAGCTTGTCCGTTCCAGTTCGGGTATCCAGCAAGCAGTTAAAGCCCTGGGTTCCGCCCAGGGCTGTCCTCCACTGGGACACTGGGCCTGCTGGGGTTTGACCCTGCAGGAGAGAAGAGGAACATAAAGGGCCATGCTTGCCACTGACCCAGAAGGGAGCTGCAGGACCAGAGTGGCAGACAAGGCAGCTGGGCCCCAGGACACCAAGGCAGAGCCAGGAGAAGCTGGTTAGGGACATGGCCAGTCTGACTTGGTCTCACAGGAGGAAGCCATTCTAAGGACAGATGCCACCCAAGACAGGACCCCAAGGGCTCTGGGCCAGAGGAACCTGCCCTGGACGATCATGCACCCTGTGCTGGAGGGAAGCTGTGTCCCAAGGCTGCGCGGGTGCCTGCAGCCCCACCTGACCTCCCAGAGGATGGGCAGTGCACCCATCCCCGCCCCCACCATGGGACAAATGCCACCTGATGGTGCTGTCAAGAGCCCCACCAGCAGTGAGCGAGCAAGCAGAAGGAGCAAGCAAAGACAAAAGGGAAGGGAGATATTTACCTTGGTGTTTTCTTAAAACAAAAAACGCGCACTAGTCCACAGTCAATTATCAACTGCAGTTTCCAAATGTGCCAAAGAGGGAAAGGTCTACAGGGAAGGCTGAAGGAGCAGAAAGAGAGAGGAGACGACCAGCTGTTGTGCAGCACCACCAAGGAAAGCAGTGTCACACATCAGAGGGAAGGTGCAAAGGACGGCATCCCAGGACCCAGGGACTGCCCTGGAAAAGCCTTGTGATGGGGGAACACGGAGGGCTGGTTTAGGACCTGCTGAGAAGCCAACAAAGTAGGATTTGCAGGTCACTAGACTGTCAGAACTATTCAACTCCTCTGTCCAGCCAAGGCCAACAGACAACCCATAAACCAATCCAGGTACAAAGGAAACCTTACTCAGAGACAAGCAGCTGACTAGACCTGGTCCTCGCACCACAGCTCCCCCACCCCACCATACGCAGCTGAAAATTCCTGTGCAGTCCATTCCATGCCCTTCAATGAAGCCCTTCTCTGCCAGGGACTCAGTGACAAAGTCTCCAGGGCACGACTAAGTCAGTGTGTGTGTGGTACCACTGAAGCTCCAGGCTGCCAGGGACAGACGCAGGCAGATGCCAGACAGTTCAGGAAAGAAGGGGAGACCACAGAACAGCTCACAGGGGCATGTGAGGAGCTATGGGTAGAACTATCAGTTTAGATCAGCAGAGTAAACTGATTACAAAGAGAAAATGACCCACAGTTCTCCTATAAACAATTCCCTGGCCCAGTGAGTGGCTGAAGTCAAGAGGATTTAAAAAGAAGTCTCAGGGGCCTGGAGTATGGCTCAGTGGCAGAGCCCTGCTGAGCACAGGGGAGGCCAAGGGCTCTCTGCTGTCTAGAATGCCCATCCTCACACAGGTCTTGACCCTGGCCAATGCCATGCAGGCTCTGCAGCACAGAAGCCAACCTGAGGGGCTCACCTTCTGCCAAGTCCTGGCTTCTGAGGCCCAAGTCTCCTGTGACGATGTGAGCTCCTACACGAGATGCCCCATACAATGCCCCCATACAACCCAGCAGGGCAACAGTTTTGTCAGCTGTAAGAGGTGAGGCCTCATCTGGAACGTGTGTCCCTTTTGAGGAGGCATTCCCACCCCATCCTGAGCCCAGAGACAGCACTGAGCTGGGCCACACCTGATGTCCCCTTGACAACCCCTATAGCCAGCGGCTGGAGTCCCTAGGTTGGGACTCTCTGTCCCTGGCACATGCATGTCACTTCACAGTTCAGAAAGAAGAACCTTTCCATCACAAACACACGTGTGCACTCTCATGCCCAGCCTAAGGGCCAGGGCGGTGTCCCAGGGAAGCATATCAGGCCTCTACACCGTGGGACCTTTGCTGAGGGAGGACACAGAAGGCTCTGAATGTGGCACCCACAGAGGAAGCGCCTGGGAAGAGCTCGCCCCTTCACAGCAGGCAGGTGGGCCTGTAGCCTTTCAAGAGCACAGCATCACGGCCCTTGCCCCAGGACCTGGCCAGCTGAAAACTACAGCAGAGCCCCAACCCCAGGGGCCCCTGCCATCCCACTGCAGTGCTGGTTCCCAGCCCACTGAACAAAGCCAGCCCCCAATGTGCACAGGAACCCCGACAAGTCAGGCCTGCTTGACCAGCATGGGCAAGCTCCCGCCTTCTGAGCAGGGCCCACAAGTGAGCCACAGCTTTCTTCTCAAGCCCTTAACCCTAATGCTCAGTGGCCAGGTCCAAGTCTGAACCCCTTCCCATCTGCTGTTTAATGAAAGCAGCCCATCCTAGGGCTCTGGAGAAAGGGGTAGCTTTCTATACTCATTAAAGGCCACTGGTCTAGAGATCGGCATCACCAGCAAGATGGAAATAGGGAAAGAAAAATAGAAAAGAGAAAGGTGCAGGGCAAGGGCGGAACATGCAGTGTACAAGCATCACAAGGGCAGAGCCCACTGCCGTCTGGGTCCTATGCTCAGGAGGCGCACGCAGGGCTCACCTGCTGCCGCAGCCGTCTTGTCACCAAGCAGCCTGGTCTGGCTGCCTGGAAGTACCTGGAGGTCAGTGTTCTCAGGGGATGGTGGCAGGCTCTGGGCCCGGGTAGCCAGGAGTGCATTGAGGTACTGCAACCGTGTGACCTGGGGGACAGAGGCAAGTCACCCAGCAGGCAGAATGCTAACTGGCCAGATGGGGATTCCAGGGCACATCCTATAGGGCAGGACAGGCCAGGCCTTACTCTTGCAGCCGCAGATGCTGCTTAGTGCTTACGCTCCACCCGCACCACCTGCGGACCCCAGCCAGCAGCCCGGTGGTCACCTTCACCAGCTGCAGGTCTGAGAGGGCCCTCACGGTGTAGTCCGGACAGTATGTGGAGGAGCGGGTGCTGTCGGCAGGCTCGGCTGGCAAGGCCTGGCGGGCAGGCTGGCGTGAGGGTGCCGGGGACTGGGGAACTACGGAAAGGAACAGTCAAAGACTATGCGGCCAACAGGTCCTTCGCATGACCACTGAAGCCCTTAGGGAAAGCAGAGTGGGACTTGTATGAGGGTGGGGACGTGGAGGGGGAGGGATGGGGGCACTGAGCCAGTGAAGGAAAACCTGCCTGCCTCTCACGTGGGTGCCCCGGAGGATGGGCAGAGTGGCACTGCAGGGTGGGCTCACCTGAGGATGGTGCCGTCAGGGCAGATACGCCGTAGTAGGTGAAGGCCCCGTTCTCAAACTTCAGGCCCTCCTTCCCGATCTCTACCTCAACCCTGCCCTGCGAAGAGGTGGGAAGGGAGAAACAAGTAGAAGTCAACTTTGCGGTCACAGAAAAACCCAAGGAGACCCCAACTCCAGCTCCCCGGGGCCAGGAGCTGTGCTATCCCTCTCTCAGCCTCTCCTGGTACCTGCAAGATGAGGATGAAGTAGTCCACTGGCTGGCTGCGCTGGTACAGGTAGTGGTGTGCGGCCAGGCGGTCGTTCTCGTCGAACTTCACCTCCTGGTTGACACTTGGGTGCTTTAGCAGGTGCAGCAGGACCTTCTCAGAGACGCGCACTGGGCTGAACACGTCCACCTCTGCCCCATAGTGGAAAGAGGGACAGTGTCCCCCAGGGCACTCTCCTGGTTGCCCTACCACTGCCACACAGCCATGTACAAGAGCCAGGTGGGGCTCACCAGGTTGCCCCGCAGGTGACCAAGATGTTGCTGACAAGGCTAGAGCAAATCCCATGTCTCTTTCCCCAGGAACAAGGACCATGGTCCACAGGTGCCGGGGGCAGGTGACAGGGAGAGCACAGGGCCAGGGACTATCCTTCATCCTTACCTCGAGACAGGAAGCGCTGAGTGGCCAGGAGCAGCTGCGGTGAAATTTTTACTTTGTACTCTTCGTTGGACACCTTGAACAGGGAGAACTCCTCCTTGCGTTTAGGAGGGACTGTCAGGGAAGCAGCTTTTCTCCTTATTGTGGTGTCTCCTATGGGGGGTACAGGGGCGTCAATGCCCAAACACACCCAACGAGGGCCCTGCTGCCTGCTCCTCCTCCCAAGGCTTAGCAGGGGCTCCAGGAGGTCTCTGCCAGGGCCCCAGGGACACGAGCTTGGTCCAGCACCTTCCACAGTACCTGGCTGCCTCAGCCCCCCCACAGCAATCCTCACACCCAGAACAGCACTGAGCAAGAAGCCAGGCTTAGGTGCCCCAGGACAGTCTGCTAGGGACACCCTCAGCCAGACACTTTTGTGTTTGCGCTGGGAAAGGAAGCCAGGGCCTGTGCCTGCAAGGCAAGTGCTCTACCACTGGGCTAGGCCCAGCCCAAGGAGTGGGTCCTGAACAGACACTTGAGTAATACACAGAAGAACCTGAGCCAGACAAGGCAGCACGAAAAATAAAACAGGCATCAGCCCAGGAAGGGCAGGCGAAAACACTGGATGGCCACTAACAGAACCCCAAGCTCGTGCCAGGACTGCACTCACGGTGGTCTTCAGACTCATCCAGGATCTCGGACTTGATGACCTCCTCAATGACGTCCTCCAGGGTGACCAGGCCCAGCACCTCGTAGAAGGGGTCACCCTCGCCCTCGTTGTTCACCTTCTGCACAATGGCCAGGTGCGACTTCCCTGTGGAGAGGGGATATATATTTACAGCTTTCATGGTACCCTGCTGTTCCAGCTAAGACAAGCCAGTCACAAGGACATGTGTGCCAGGGAATTTGGTCTAACTCCTTCCCTTGGCCTGAAGGTCAGCGTGCTGAGTGAGGCCTCAGAGACCAGGTGCTCCTACGCAAGGTGCTCGCATAGGCTGCAGGAAACAGGGACGTGGCCCAGGTCTGCGTGACTCTGAGCTGTGGACAGACTCCAGGTATGGAGGCTTGGGGGACAGTGCCAGCCTGACTGTGTGGCCTTCCAAATGCCTAAGGCTGCCCTGCTGGGGCTCCTCCAGAGGATGGGTAAGTGGAAGTGGCCATGACGGATCCCACTGTGCAAGGGCCAGAAGCCGCAGCCTGGCGCGGTCCTGTGCTCCCTTCTCTCGTGTTGTGTCGTCTTCCCACCTGGTTTCAGTGGGGACAAGCGAGATGGAGCAGGGCCCAGGGCTGGGCTGTGGGTGGAAGCACTTTGCAGCCACAACACTACAGACTTCTCTGGAGGAAGCAGACAGCAAGCCTGTCTATACCTTAAAGTCTTTAAGTGGCTACATTAAAAACATCAAAAGAAATAGATGAAATTAAGTTTACCAACCTACCCTAAGTAACCTAATAAAGTCCAAATCTCATTTCAACAAGTAATTACAAAGAAACAAGCATGTCACCCCCTTCTTGTACCAAGCCTCCAAAGTCTGGGGTATACTTGTCACTCACTGCATACCCCAACTCAGACAAGTACCCCACCAACTGCTCCCGGCCACAATGGGGGGCGGAGAAGCTGCTGGGACAGGGCAGCAAGACACATCTTCCTGTCACCAGTGACACAGAGTGTGGAAGCTGGCCCCCAGATCTGCATGTGAATGGCATCTGCTCCAAGAATCTCTGAGGAAGGCAAAACACTCAAGTTCGCTTTTCTGTGCCAATCATTATTTCAACCTGTGGGTTTGGTGAAAGCAGCATTTTTGAGGGTACTCAAATAGCCTTGGGCAAATATTAGAGGTAGAAATAAGCACACTAAGTGTGCTCCCCAGAGCAGGAGAAAAAGCCCAGGGGTCCCCGGACTGCTCTGCTCAATCCAAACAGTCACTGGCTCAAGTGTCTTTATAGCCAACCCCGAAGGACACAGGTGCCATCTCCTCAGGGCCATGGCTGCTCCATCACAACCCAAACCTGTCAGGCAGCCCAGGAAGGCTGAGGGCGTGACCACAGTTTTGGTCAGCAGTCTGTGGTTCCCGAAACCAAAGCCCAGCTTCTGAACAGCCACCTCTGCCCAGAGATGCCTGGCCTTGGCTCCTGCCTGGGAAGCTATCTCTTTGGCAGGCCACCTACCAGAAGGGATTAACTTCCCTCTTCAGTTCAAACTGCCTGAGACAGGCACATGTGTCTCCTGGGACATGCCACACTGGTGTGGCCCAGTGAGCAACGGAAGGAAGCAGAAGAAGCATACTCTGAACAGTGGTCGGGCAATGATCTCAGCAGACAGCGTCTCAGGGGTCCAGAGAACAGCCAGGACAAAATAAGAGGGGACAGAGAGAAATGTGGCTGGCTACCTGCCACCAACAGGACTGGCCTGCTCACAGGCATGGCAGCTCTACAGGTCACAGGCACGTGTGGTGACATAACCAGAAAGCCTGGAAAAGCTCGAGTTTGGCTTTCACCCAGCAGGCTTCAGGATACCCCAATTATGGATGGTGGAGAACCTTTCGTGATACCCAGCATCTGTAGTATCCTTTTCTGGTTTTGGTGGTGGTAGCAGGGACTGAACCAGTGCCATCAACAGAGCTACATCCCCAGCCCTTTTCAGAGATAAGTTGCTAAACCATCTGATCTGGGCTCAAACTTACGATCTTGACTCAGGCTTTAGGAGTACTGCGATTACAGACATGCCCAGTTATCTTTTAAAATGTAGGGTTTAGTTTTCTTCCTGCCCTCCCTGGACTTTTTTTTTCTTCTTTTTTTTTCCTAGACAGGGTCTTGCTGTGTAGTTCAGGCTGGCCTTGAATTCACTATGTAGGCCAGGATGGCCTCAAACACACGGATTGGTCTGAGCAATTCTGCCTCTCCTCAGCAGCAGCCACCAGCTTCTGATGAGACAAGGAGCCAGAACTGCCGGTGGAAAGCAGACTTCACAATGCCCCACCTACGGGCCAAATCCTTCTCAGCCTAGAGTCTTGTTGGAGGTTGACAAGGAGGCACTCGGGTACGAGGCGCTAGAAACCACAAGTCACTCATTAGTGCTCTAAAGCACTCTTTCTTCTGATGTGTGTAAGAAATGACTGCTGTGTCATCTTGAGTCTCTGCCAAAGGGCCCCTCTCCCCAGGTCACAAAGGAGAAGAAGAGCCCTGAATGACACCTGGACTCCAGCTCCAGGAGGTTCACAGGCACGATGGCCTCAGACACTTAGCCAAGAGATGGGCAGGGGACTGATTTTCAGAGTCCCATGCCAAGAAGATTGCAATGAGACATTTGGGTATGAGGAGTATACTGTATCAGATGGGTCAAGACAACAGGACTCACACAAGCCAGGCATGGTGGAGCACACCTGTAATCCCAGCACCCAGTAGCTGAGGCAGGAGGACCCCTGCCAGTTTGAGGCCAGCCTGGGCTATATAGTAAATTCACGGCCAGAATGAACTACATATCGAGTCCTTGTCTCAAAAAACCAAACCACATCAAAAGAAACAGGACTCACACCAGGAAAAATGCAGAGATCTGCCAGGGGCTGCAGGCAAATGTCCCAGCTCTAGGGTGTCCTTGAAAGGCATAGGCACTCTGGGCCCAGGGCAGCCCTCATGCCCCACAGGGATGAGGGAGTGAAGGTCACTACAGGATCCCCATTGGACATCCTGGTACAGAAATGGGGGCTCACTGCCCGGCAGCTTCTGGACCCTCAAGCCCCAAATGCCCTGGAGTGGCAGGTTGCCCACTGCTGCTCAGGAGCAGGAGTGCCCCTCACTGAGGCCTTTCCTCTTTATGACACCTTTCCCATAAACATTAGCCCAGCCCTGCTTCATGCCTATCCTACAACCTAAGGAGGCACCTCCCAGGCCATGTATCTCTGACACCTGCACCACACCCCTTTCCCCCTACCCACACCACCACATCCCCTTGTCCTGTCCAGCCACCCAGCCACATCTGCCCTGGTGAAGCCAAGGGCATTCCAGTGGCTGCCTCCTCTGCAGACCCCCTACCTCCCATTGGAGTGGTCTCCTCCCTTAGTTTCCGGGTCATTCTGACTCTTCCTGTGGCTTCTCCAGGTTCTGTTCTACACCTTACAC
>PVKA01014137.1:6354-32264 GCA_004027165.1 Ctenomys sociabilis | reverse complement strand
ATGCCTCTCCATGTACCTTGTAACATAGCCAACTCTCAGCTGGGCCCCTCATCACATTGCCCATACCAGCCAATGATGGCAGAAACAACCTGAATGGTGCCATGCTGCCCACAGCCCTGGTGACCAAGTCTTAGATCCACATGCAGCCCCCACCCCACTGTCCTGCCCTCCCACCCATCTTGTCACTGTGAGCATCTTAATGCTTCCTGTCTGGGATCCTCACAAGCTCTGGGCCCAAGCTCACCTGCCGCTCTGAGCGTTGGAAACACAGAACCACTTTGCCAGCCTCATCCTAAACATCCCGACCAACTTCTGAAGTCTAGGAAGGGCAGCTCTTCCACCAAGGCTGCCTGGAATCACCCGCTGGACTGCCTGGAGGCAAAGACCACAAGAGCCCAGATGCAGTTACACATAAGGAAATGTTTCCTTAAGGAACTCTAGGAAGGGGGCTCAGAGCAACAAAGAGACCAAGATGGTCTCCACATTATTCCCCGGAGGAGGAGGAAGTCTGGTGTCCATTCTGGAAGGTGTAGAACCTGCACTTCCAGGTTACTCCACTCTGAGCAGACAGCATCTACCCTAGAGCAAGGGCAAAGACTGTACTTCTAGCCAGGATCTGCAGCCCCTGCTTTCTTCCCACACCACCTTCCCCTCTCCTAGGTCAGCTCCACACCAGCAGCCAAGGTCTTGAGCAAGAGGACGGTACAGCTGACCAAGGTCTAGGCAGCAGCGGGATGGAATCAGGTGACTCCAGGGCCACAATGCTGGCTGCCACTCCAAGGGTACCATGCATGGGGACAGAGGCAGCCCAGAAGACACACTTAGCACCAAGGCCTCTACAGAGGGGCCGCAGGGCCACATCCAGGAGAAGTTGGCAGGGCACACCTGCGATGTCTCTAACAAAGTCCTGCCTGACTAGAGCCACCCCAGCTTCATGCAGAGGTGAGGCATGGCCCAGGCCTGCAATCAACACAAAAGACATGTGGACAAGACCGGAATGCTTGCTTCTGCTCTATCCGGGTGCTCACAGAGCACCTCTATGCAGACCTGGAGCTGGTGCACTTCTCAGTGCTCTGCTTCCCATCCCGTAGCTGCCAGGGTCAATCCACACAACGCCCTGCAGGAGCTCAGGACTGTGTAGCAGGCTGGGGGCGTTCCATTGCCTGCAGGCAGGGTCACACCTCCCAAGAAGACAACCTTGAGGAACTGGAGCCTCCGGGTCTGCCAGGAAGGGGGGGGGGGGAGGCAGAGCAGCTCAGATACGGCAGGGCAAAAGGACCAAGTGAACACATACAGTTAAGGGCGATCCTGGGAGATGACTGAAAAGCAAAAGGAAGGAAAGGGAAGATTAAACCAGGATCCATAAAGTTGTTTTTGGCAAAACCAAAGCGAAAGTCCTCTATGAGTCACCCGCTCATCAGCAGGCAGGAAAGCAACAACCACTCAGGGACAGCAAGGCCATCTAATTCACTAACAAATGTGCACAGGTAACAGTGGCTGGTTTTGCCCTTCTAGTTTCTATCGACAGGGCCAGGTGCTCGGAAGTGGCCTGGAAGGGGGACACCTGGAGGGCTGGGCTAAGTGGAGGTCCCTCCTCCAAAGAAGCGACCACGTCACAGGGTGGGGAGTAAGGTATTTCTTATAATGGCACTGCCTCCAAAACCCGGAGACTCCAAACATTTCAAAACCCCCCGTTTCCGGTGCACCACCTTAGAGAAAAGGGGAAGGTCTCACTGCCCTTTTCCTGGAGGTTCCATTTCCCTTGCTCCTTTTCAGGGGACAGCACTAGATAGGCACCCGCCCCGCCCTTACCTCGCTTGAACTCCTCCAGGACAGCGTCCAGCTTGGTGTCGTTGAAGACGAAGTGGAGAGGGTGATTGTAAAAGCGTGTGATGGTGCTGAGCGGGGTGCAGTCCTCGGGGTCCACGAAGGCCAAGTCTTTGAGGTAGAGCATGTCCACGATATTGGAGCGCTCCTCCTCGTACACCGGGATGCGCGTGTAGCCGCTCTGCATGATGCTGGCCAGGACCCCGAAGTCCAGCACGGCGCTGGCGTCCAGCATGAAGCAGTCCTCGAGCGGTGTAAGCACGTCCTCCACAGTGCGGTAGCGCAGCACTCCCTTGCTCAGGTCGCCGTAGGGGTCGCCGCCGCCGCGCGCCAGCTCCAGCACGCGCTCGCGCAGCCGCCCGGGCCGCGCCGCCAGCTCCAGAAGCTGCCCCACGGGAAGCGCCACCGGCAGCGTGAGCAGCACGGCCAGGCGGCTGAGGCTGAGCGCGCGCGGTGCCAGCGCCAGCGCCCAGCGCCCGCTCACGGCGGCCGGCAGCACCTCGCCCACCAAGAACACGAGTCCCGCGCAGCCCAGCACGGCGGGCACGGCGCGCTGCCCCGCCGCGCGGTACAGCAGCACGGCGAGAGCCGCCTGCGCCAGGCTGGCCAAGAGTAGCAGCGCGCCCAGGGCGCAGCCGGCCCAGTGCCGCGCGGGCTCCAGGCGCCGCGCCGCCGCTCGCTCCGCCTCCGAGCCGCTCTCGCGCAGCACCTGCACCTCGGCCGGAGCCAGCGCCAGCGCGCTCAGCTGCAGGCCCCGCGTCAGAGCCGCGAGCGCCAGCAGCCCGGCCGCCCCCAGGCCCAGCGCCCAGGGCGGCACCGCCTCCTCCGCCGCTGCAGCCGCGCCGCCCGGCTCCAAGCACAGCAGAGCGCGCCACTCGCCCGTGGGCGCCGCGGCCCGCCCGCCCTTGGGGCATCCTGCGCCCTCGGGGGCCACCCAAGTCCAGGAGCTGTTGGTGAAGCCCGAGCCGAACAGGCGCAGGCACAAGGTGGCCTCCGACGCAGGCAACCCCGCACCCTCTGCTCCGTCCTCCTCCAGGCACAAGCCCAGCACTCGTGGCCCCGGCACCGCCTGCCCCGCGGCGTTCCCTAGGCAGAGTGCAGCAAGCACCCAGCCCAGCCGACCCACCGCCGCCATCGCCCGCTGCCCCCTCTCCGCCTCCCGCGCAACCTATCCCGCTCGCCCGCGCCGCCACCTCCCTGGCCAATCATTGTCGGCCTCTGTGCGCACTCGACCAATAGGCAGTGGGAGGGGGCGGGGCCTGGGGCGTACTAGGCTGCGCCGGGGAGTAAACAAGCGGGGCGGGGGCGTGGGGCTCTCGGCCGAGTAGTCAGTGGCTATGGGGGCTCGGCGTTCTGCACCCCCAAAAGTGCTGCATGGAGGTGTAGGGGCCTGGGAAGACTGCTGGCTTTGTGGGGACCGAAGGGAACCGGAGCAGTTTTGGCCCACTGACCTGCAGAGCCAAGAGGGCAGAATTAAACCCCTGGAGTTACTGGGTGTCCCAAAGCTGAAGTTTAGATCTGGTGACATCCAGCAATCGAGAAACTGGGCTCCGGACCGGAACACCTCAGCACGCGCGCAAGGCACTTATAGCTCGCTGAATCCTCGGTTTGCTTCGTGTAATTAATACCTTCCGGGAGAGGAGTGCCGTTCACGCTCAGTGAGGACGCTGGCTTCCGACCCAGCCACGCAAGGCAGCTGTCAGGGATTTCTGGATGTGCTAACTCCAGTCCTTGGGAAGAGGATTCCTCAGGTCCAACTAGAGATATTCTGAAGGGTCCTCCCTTTGGATATTTGAGAAAACTGTGGGGTGTGCCTTACTGTTGAGTGTGATCTGTGATTGGAAGGAAATAGGCCAACTGCTAACGAGGCTTTTCTGAAGGTGTTGGGATCAGTTTTTGTATTTCTCTTGATTTTTAATATTTTCCAAATTTATTGCATTATGTAGACTTTAAGACTTCCGATACATGTCATTCAAAGGATATTTAATCCCAGCAGTCTGGTGACTGAAGCAGAAAGATCACAAGTTTAGCTCAGACTAGAACTGTAGGAGTCAGTTAAAAAAAAAAAAAAAAAAAAAATTCAGCCAGGGGTGGTGGTGCTTGCCTGTAATCTCAGCATTTGAGAGACTGAGGCGGAAAGATTGCCAGTAGTTCCGAGGTCAGCCTTATTTATATAGAGAAATCTTGGCTCAACTCCACCCTCCACCCCCACCCCCGCCCCGCATTTTTGTTTTTGTTTTTTTAAGGGTTGAGAATAGAGCTTGGTGGGAAGGCCCTGGGTTCAACCCCCAATACCAAAAAAAAAAAAAAAAAAAAAAAAAAAATTGCATTGTTCCCTCAAGTAAAACATATGCAAGATAATACACAATAATGAATATAACCCCATGGCAAATGCAAAAAGGAAAAGTATCTCATGAAAAACTTTAGAAGGTGATAATCAGGTCTTCGCTATTTTATAGACTCACAAGCAACCAGGTCAATTGCATCCCATGCTCTTCAGATTTTATCTAGATGCTGCCTCTCTCTGGAAAATTACAGAATAAAGTGCCGGCAGGAGACAGCAGCCTCTCCATTCCAATGGCGCATCTCCTTAGAGGAAAAAATGTAACCTTGGCCGCGCATGGTGGTGCAGGCCTGTAATCCCAGCACTGGGGAGGCTGAGGCAAGAGGAGTTCTAGGCCAGTTGGGCTACAAAGGGAGCTCAAGGCCAGCCTAAACTACACAATGAGACCCTGTCTCAAAGACAAAAGAAAAAAAAAGTAAGCTTTATACAGGACTCCACCCCTGCTGTTCTGTCCTTGCCTTTCTGTTCAGTCCTTGTCTTTGTCTTGAGTCTAAATAAAATTCTGGGGCTGAGAAAGAAGGGATGATGTGCCCCAAATGAGCCATGAGCCTGAACAGTCACGAGCCAGCGAACAGGAGGGAGAGGCTCGGCATGGATTTAGAGACCCCGCTCCTACCTTTGGTGAGTTTCTTTGTGTTGTTTTGTTTGGTGAAACAAGATCCTGAGATATATTCCAAGTTGGCGTTGAACTCACAATGTATCCTAGGCTGGCCTCAAACTCCCAGCAATCTTTCTGCCTCAGCCCCTGGAGTACTACACAGTGGTACACCACCATGCTCAGTTTAAATACTTATTTTTGAGCTATTAATGTGACCTCACTGGCTAACTCCTGCTTATCACTAAGTGCCCCTTCCTCTAAGTGACCCTCCTTAGCCATGTTTTTTTTTTTTTTTTTTTTGTCTTTTTTGAGACAGGGTCTCACTGCAGTTCAGGCTGGCCTTAAGCTCACTTTGTAGCTCAGGCTGGTCTCGAACTCACAACAATCCTCCTGCCTCAGCCTCCCGAGTGCTGGGATTACAAGCATGCGCCACCACGCCCGGCTCTCCTTAGCCATGTTGACTAGGTTGGGTCAAAGTTACTCAGTGACCAATGCCTGAACGGTACCTAGTGCTGTTCTAATGCAGGGACCATGTTGGGAGGCAAATAAAGTAGTTGCTTAGATCCTTGTGCTGAGACAACAGCAAATACACAAGTCTGTATTTTACTTTTTTTTTTCTGAGCTGGGTATTGAACTCAGGACCTTGTGCTTGCCAGGCAGGCACTTATTCTACTGAGCTATCTCTCTGGCCCAAGACTGTATTTTAGTATCTAGTATTAAATGCTATGGAGGAGCAGCGAGGTAAGAAACCACACTGGCTCTGGAGTGCAGAGGCAATCGCGTGCTGCCAACCAATAGGATCTGATTGTTGCATCCAATCTGTTTGTCCCTCAGCCCCAGAGAGGAGAAGAGCCAATTTGCTCTAGGGTCCCTGCTGGCCTAAGCTTGTAGCATCCATTTCCCAGGACTCCTGCTGGTGGCAGCAAAATACATGCTGTCAACTCCTGCGACAACAGTCTTGATTATATGTATTTTGTCAGTTGTGGTTCTGCTTGCATGCCCCTGCTAAGTAGTCTCAAAATACTTCATTACCCCCTTGTCCTGTCACAAAGTGATAGCTAGTCACAGCCACACATCTCTTCCACCGTGAATATGGACAGAACTCAAACCCGCAAGCTGCAGACTCAACAAAATTTATACATATTTCATTTTTATTACCAATCAAAAATAAATTCCATGTATTGTTTAGCAAATATTATCATTGTTTTGTGACAAAAGACACAAGAGTCATAAACAAGAAAACTCCCCAAGAGTCAAACTCATATAACAATGCCAAAATAAATCACAAAAATATACAAATTAAAATCTTACGCAAAATAAATAGGAGTCATTTGCTACGGTGGCTGTGACTTGCCTACCCATTTGGATGCCATTTACAAAGGTCCCCCTTAACCAGGAAGACTTGAGCAGCGGGCCAGGTCCAGGGTACGGCTCAGCCCAGGAACCCAAGGTTGGAACAGGAAGTGAAGAACTGTACTGAGAGGAGGAAGTCATCAGACCAGTAATATTTGGAAATAATCATAACCCTCTGGAAGAAGTGATTCTAAAGGGGGGGAGGGAAGAGGCGGGGCCGTCCCTTGGTAATGAATGCGCGTGCAGAGAGGTAGCTGTGGGAGTGTGTGTGCTTGCTCCTTTGCCTCTCACACACACCAGGTTCAGGCCGGCGTGGCTTCCACCCAGCACTCAGGACTCTCAGGACCACAGCCTGCCAGCTCCAGTGGGACTCAGGAGGAAGCTGCTCTTATGGAGAGCAAAGGCCTGCTGAGGCATCTTGGCTGCCGGCACTTCCTGATGCGTGAGAACCCATGGCACCATGTCCAGCACTCCAGGCTCGGCTGGGAAGGACCTTGGTCTGGCCAGGTACAGGGGTACTGGGTCACAGCATCCCGTTCCAGGAGTCAGGGTTCTCTGGGCCCTTGGAGAGCAAAGCTCTTGGAGAGACAGGCCTCCCCTGGCTGAGGAAAGGAACCACTCAGGCAGAAGCTTGTGGGGTCCCCCTCACCTGGCTTGCTCCCTGGCACCCCCACAGCAGAAGCCTAGTGCCCTGCAGGGGGACTCAATGAGCCCAGACAAAGGTGCCAGGATAGATTTCACACAGGTAGGGTGGGTGCAGTTGCCACCCAGCATCACCCTGGGGTCACAAGGGTACATCACCTGCACCCCTTTGGCTGGAACCATCCTTCCACGAAAAAGAGGAGCTCAGCTGCATCTCTGGCCACCACTGAGGAAAGAATGTGAAGAGTGAGCTGAGGTGGCTTCTAACATGTCCTCCTGTCCCCAGCCCTCAGAGGCCGTTGGGCTCAGCATGAGCTAGCGAGTCTGAGTGCAAGCTCCAGGGCTCCAAGAAGTCTCAGCTCCTTGTGGGGGTGGTGAAGCAGAAGAAGAGCTGCTTACAGTGCAGATGCCTATGACCAAACTCACCCCAGAAGCCGCAGGGCATACCCCAAACCGGCCTCCCCTGACCCCAATGCCCTCCCTACTCAGAGGGATGCCTTTGGTACAGTGAGGGCAGAACGTGGGGAGAAGGTAGCCTGACTGAGTCCAGAGTGGCGATAAGCAAAGGCTCCCCAGGCAGTCAAGGCAGGTTCTAGGAGCTTCCTGGGTCTAGAAGGTTTTCCGGTCCCTGACCACAGCTCCCCAGGTTTTGGTGATGCCATTTGGTCCCTGGCCTCCTCCCAAGAGCCAGCCTTCCCCTTGGGCACCAGGCTGGCTGGGACACAGGCCGTGGGGTCATAACTGAGAGCAAATTATGGCTATCACTTCCTGGGGTAAAGAATGCTCCCCTTTCTAAAGTTTTTTTAGAAAAAAAAAATTATTTTACATAAAGTTCCTTAACCCTGTCTTCCCTTCCCAAAATGGTATTTAAAAAGAGGAGCAATGCGCTTAGTTTAGAAATTGTCTCTGAAAAACAGCCTTTGTTCATGGAGCTGTCCCTCGGCCACGCTGGCCCGGGGCTGGGCAGCCACCACCTCCAAGCTACCTGGAGGTTCCTGCAGGAGCCGTCACCTGTCCAGTCGCAGGCCGTCTAGCTGCACCCCTTCTAACCTGACAGGTTCCCTCTTGATGCGGGCCCACGGGGAGGCCCCCACAGGGTTGGCGGGGGACCCCGGGCCCTCCTGTCAGACAGCACTGTCTGGGGAGGCTCTGTGTAGCAAGGAGTTGCGTTCATTGAGAAGCGTTGTGGTCTCATCCACCATGGGCAGCTCCGGCTTCTCGGAGGAGTTCTCCACACAGGTGGTGCAGCCATCCAGGGGAAACTGAGGGCTGTTCTCCATGCGGGAAGCCAGCAGCCCATTCTGGTACTGCTGTCGCGTGACCTGTGGGGGGCAATGATGAGCGTGTGGGGGCCTGACCCCCAGCCTGATGCGCAGCCTGACAGCTGGAAGCCGCAGAAGCCCTAGAAAGAGGGAGATAAGCCAGGCACACCTCTAATTCCAGCACTTGGGAGGCTGAGCCAGGAGGACTGATGGAAGTTCAAGGCCAGCCTGGGCTCCGTAGTGAGTTTGAGGCCAGCCTGAACAATATAGTGGGACCCAGTCTCAAAAAAAGAACAAGGAAGACACCAGCCCAAGGGAGGCTGAGGCTGCTCACCTTGATGTACTGCAGGTCTGTCAGGGCCCGGACGCTGAAGTCGGAGACGTACTGGCCCAGGACGCAGGCGGTCAGCTGGTTGCTGCTGCCTGTCAGCACGGTGGTGGGAGACGTGTCCGTGCCGTGGTCTGGATAGCTGAGGGAGGCTGAGCGACTGAGCGTGGTGGGGTGGGCTGGGGAGCGGTCTGTGGGGACAGCAGAGTCCTTCAGGCTGGAAGCCCGCTTGCGCCAGTGCCAGCTTCCCACCCAGCCTCGCCCTGCCGGTGGGAACCTCCCAGAAGCAGGACACACAGAAGCACATGGAAGCTCTCCCTGCACAAGGTATCACCTCAGAGCCGATGATCAGTGTGTTTAAGTGTCACACAATGATGATTAAAACGGCCACCAAAACCAACCAAGCAACCAAGAAGATAAACCAAAGACATGGCTAGATCCTGGCTAATGAAACCCTGCACTTAACCCCAATGGGTCGTCAGCCATGGGGGACACTGTGATTACCCTCACATGACAGACAAGTCACTCTCCTGGTCTTAAGGGACACACACTGTACACTTGGGGGGAAAATAACTTATTGAAAGGAAGAGCGTACAGTCTGCACCGTCACCTGTGAACACCCCACACCTGGTGCACCTACAATGTCCTCACAGGATGTGCTTCAAGTGGGGGGATCCCCCTCACAGCACTAGGGGACCCGTCATGCAGCAGAAACTGGAATGGGGCAAGCACAGGCTCTCCTGCTTTCCAAAGGCGAGGACAGGTCGGTGACTCAAGCTCAGAAGAAGATGGAGAAAACGGGCCAGGATGAACCCACAGGCTTGGTGGCTTGAGAGTACTGAACAATGTAGCACACAAAGAAGCTAACTGTGAGGCCAACAGGAAGTGCACCGAGTTTGCTTCGGTGAACTGTGGAAGTTACTAACTAACTACTAGTGAGCTATTCTACAGAGTGACCCTACAGAGACAGCACAGCTACCACAGGGCACGGTGACCTCCGGAGCCCGGGACACTGACTCCAGTAACATCATCTGGTGCCCAACTAATGCTTTTCCTTTCCTTTATAAGATTTGGAAAATAGTTTGCCTCTTCTAGGATTGGGCTGTGCATGAGAAAAAACAAAACTGCAAATATTAGGGGTATCACGTGGCCCTTCACATTCATGGCTTGAAGGATGGGGTGTGCGCAGTTAACGTGTACACTCTAGGCACAGGAAATGAGCTCACTTATTTACTTGTTTTGTTTTCACAGCATTAGAGCCTGAGCCCAGGGCTTCCCACAGTGGGGGAGGGGGGGACGGACGGACAGACACGAGGTCATACTCCCAACCCTGGGGAACAGATTTAAAAACCCACACAATGCACGGACTGCCCTGCGGAGCCGAGGCTCTTAAAAAAGATAACAATTTCGAGACCAGCCTGAGCTACAAAGTGAGCTTGAGGCCAGCCTGAACTGCATAGTGAGACCCTGTCTCAAAAAGACAAAAAAAAAAAAAAAAAAAAAAAGATAACAATAAAACATTGTCTTCGAGTAACAAAGTTAGGGTACTTTGTAATTTTCTCAACTTCTTTTTCCCCAGCTTTCTAAACCTGTTACCTTTATGACTGAAACAAAACCAGGGCTGGCCAGATAGCTCAGCGGATTAAAGCAACTGCTTAGGCAGAGCACAGAGGCCGAGGTTTGATCCTCGGTCCTCAGCGTGTCATGCCAGCGATTAGGACTGGGGCACTGGGATTACAGGCGCATGCCACCACATCCAGTCTCAACTGCCTTCTCAGCGCGCCCCAGGGGTGGGGTTGGCACAGCACACCAGAGATGGAACCCCTGACTGATGCGCGCTCTGCTTAAGCTGGTTCTTTAATCCACTGAGCTATCTGGCTGGCCCCTGAACTGGGGTTCTTTCAGAACTGAGAGTATCCACAGGGTATCTGTTTGTTTGTTTCCTCTTTTTAAGACAGTTTCACTATGCAGTTAAGGCTGGCCTTGAACTCACTTTTGTAGTCCAGATTGGCTCTGAACTCACAGTGATCCTCCTACCTCAGCCTCCAGCGTGCTGGGATTACAGGTGTGCGCCAACATGCCTGTCAAGGGCGCATAGAAAAACATTTTTGCATGCAGTTTTTTTTTTTTTTTGAAAGTCATGGTATCATCTGTAACAAAGACTCCTCCAACAAATACTCATAAAACAGAGAATCAGCAAAGGAAGGCACACTGCTCAGCAGAACACTGTGTGCTCTGATGAGGAAGTTTATGGAAAAACACGTCCGCTCCCGTATTAGGTAAAAATGCCAGGATATCAACTCTGGGAGCACAGACTCCTGGCCAGCCATGAAACAAAGAGGCAGAGAGTCTGTAGTCACATTGGTTGGGCATGAAAAGCACGTGGGTGAGCTCTTTTAAATTACCTTTACTATTTTTTTAAAAAGGTCAGAAGGGGCTGGCCAATTAGCTCAGTTGTTTAAGTGCGCGCAGGCACAGGGGACTGCGGTGCGATCCCCAGCTCCATATGCCATGCCAGACTGTCCTTAAGGCAGCCTGAGCCAGCCAAAAAATAAAAAAGGTTAAAATAGTACAGTGTGATCTGCAGCAGCACTGTGGGGGGCTGAGGCGGGGAGGGGGAATCACAAGTTGGAGCCCACCTTGGGTAACTTAGTGAAACCCTGGTTGGGAAGCTCTGGCCCTGAATTCAATCTCCCAAACTGGGGAAAAAAGAAAAACTCAACTGCAGAACGATGAACTAGGAGAGCCCGGCATGGTGGTGCCTGCCTGTAGTCCCAGCTCTGGGAGGCTGACGCAGAAGGAGTGCCACAAGTTTGAGACCAGACTGGGCTACATGGGAAGTTCAGGGGCAGCATGAACTACACAGCAAAACTCTCAAAGAATGAAACAAAAAACATGAACTGTGCCGGGCGTGGTGGCGCATGCCTGTAATCCCAGCACTCGGGAGGCTGAGACAGGAGGATTGTTGTGAGTTCGAGACCAGCCTGAGCTACAAAGTGAGCTCGAGGCCAGCCTGAACTGCATAGTGAGACCCTGTCTCAAAAAGACAAAAAAAAAAAAAAAAAAAAAAAAAAAAAAAAAAAAAAAAAAAAAAAACATGAACTTGGAGATTATTGACTGAGGCAATGGGTTTAAAAGCTGTCAGGGCCCGAGGAACTCAAAGGCACTCCAGACAAAGGCAGACACAGCAGCGCAGGTCACAGTGTGACGAAGGACCCTCTGTCTGTGGGGCATGCAGGAACCTGGCAGCTGCAACCTGAATGTGTACAGCCTACACTGTTCCTTCCTGGGACAGGCGACAGGAGTGGGACCCAGCCCACGCCAGAAACAGCACAGCCGTGTGCCTAGGCCATCCTATACTCATAACAGGAAAATACAATTGTGAGGTGAGCTCTAACTGTAACTGTGACATCAGCTCTGTCATTGCTCCCTACAGTGCTATGAGGTGGGCCCAGTGCTGATTCCGGATGAGGAGGCTGAGGCAGGAGGAATCGGGGCTGTACCTCCACCTGTGCTCCCCACCTCAAGGGACAGACAGACCCCTGCCACACTGTGAGCAGGCAGGAAGTGGTAGGCCACTGATGCCACAACGTCCACGTGCCAGGGCTTGCAGGTGGCTCGGCCAGGGATTCTGACCAGCTGGCTTTCATCTCCTACCTTCCCCTCCTGTCTTCTGGGTGTCTGTCTGTCAGGTGTGTGTGTGTACACATGTCTGCACCTTCTCCAGCACTGAGGACCTCTAGGAAAGCTTTTCCAGAACTTGGGAACACACTGAAACTAGGCCCTAGGCTAAGCGGACACACCCATCATGCCAGCCCCCAACTGTGCCCAGTGGGAACCCAAGGGATGTGAGGGAAGATTGATGTGGCTGCAGTGTGCAGTATGGGCAACAGGTGGCAGCGTCAGCTTCCCCAGCATGCCTGTCACCTGTGAGCCAGGCAGACACCAGACCTGGGAGGAAGGCACTGGAGCAGAAGAGGAGGTCCAGGCCTGGGCAGGGTCTGAGGCAGGACTCAGCCACAGGACAGGGACACAGTCACCCTCCTGCAGGGTGGGAGAGAGACAGCTACCTCCCCTCTGAGCCATTCCTGCAAAGGACATCTGAGGGCCTGGGGTGCCGGCCTCTGAAGCAGCACTGAGGACATCTTCCCCAAAAGCCTCCAAACCAGATTCCCCAGGTGGACGGGTAGGGTGCTCTGGGGAGGGGCCGGCAAGCCCTCCCTGACAGGAGGCAACCAGATGACATGCACCAAGTTCCCTCAGAGTCACGTCCATCCCCAGCCCCGATTCCTCCAGGCAGGGAAGCGCACAGCATGGGAACTCATGGTGCCCTGGCCACCCTCGTGGGCCCTTCTGGTCAAGGCATACTGGCAGACAGCACAGGGAAAGCCCAGGACCTGTGGCAAATAGCCCTCTCAGGTGGCAGGCACACAGAGGGCATGGGCTGGCCTGCGTCATGAGAGCCAGCTGGACAGCAGAAGCACAGCGCACTGAGGCTCCCTTCTGGGTCCCTTCCACAGGCCTTGGTGGAGCCCAGTTCCTTTTGTTGACTCCCAAGCAAATGGCTGAGCCCCTGACCCAAAGTGCCCTGCAATGCGCCCAGGCAGGCATCCTAGCCCCTGCAGCCTCCTGCCTGTCCTAACTGCACCTGGGTGCATCCTATTCTCACCAAGTACCATGGCCTACTTCCTACTTCCTGTCAGCCAAAAGCCAGCGACTTGCAAGTTGGTGCAGCCCCTCCATGGCAGCCCCCACAGGACACCCCCTCAGCCGCCCACAATTTACTCAGAGCCCATCTGGCCTGTGGACCGGGGCTATGGGGTGCGGCCTGCCGGGCCTGTGACCCACACTCTCAGCTGCCTCCCTCCCCACAGCACTCAAGTCCCCTCACTGGAGGAGGGCAGAGGGCTCACCCGAGGGGGCTGAGGACAGGGCCATGGTCCCGTAGTAGGAGAAGGCACCGGTCTCAAACTTCATGTTTTCCTTCCCTGCCTCCACCTCCACCTTTCCCTGCAAGGAAGGACACAGGTAGGGTTACAGGCAGGTGACAGTGGGGTGGGCCAGGAAGTCAGGCGGGGTGTGAGGCCGGACGTGCACCTGCAGGATGAGGGTGAAGTAGTCGGCCGTCTTGTTCCGTGTGTACAGGTAATGGCGCGCACAGTACTTGTTGTGCTCATCAAACTTCAGTTCCTGAATGACGTCGGGGTACTTGAGCAGCCGCAGCAGGATCTTCTCTGATATCAGGGTGGGGCTGAACTGGGGCACCTCTGCAGGAGGGGGAGGGGATTTCACTCAGGGCCCTGGCAACCATGCCCGGCTGCAGGAGCAGTCTCCAAGGGGCACCTCTCTGCCAGGGTGGCCTGACCCCTGAGACCCAAGTCCATGTCAGCCTGGGCATGGAGCACGGTGTTGCAGAGCGGACGTGCGCGAGCGGCAGGACACACCAAGTGTTCCTGTATGTGCAAAGGGCTTAGCGGTGATCCTGTAACTCCTACCATGCAGGCTCAGTGATACAGACGCCCAGCAGGCTGGCGACAAAGGGCTGCCACCTGCAGTGGGTGAGGGCTCTGATGGAAGCTGGCCTCAGGGAGAAGAGGGAGTCGGCAGATACGAGTCTTTCTTTCTTTCTTTCTTTCTATCTATCTATCTATCTATCTATCTATCTATCTATCTCTCTTTTGTAACAAGGTCACACTGTGCAGTTCAGGCTGCCCTTGAACTCTACGGAGTCTAGACTGGCTTTCAACTCAAAGTGATCCTCCTGCCTCAACCTCCTGAGTGCCACCATGCCTGGCTCAGTAGGTGTTCTTCTAAACTGTCACTCAGGTTTCTCTCTGGGGGAGCATGTAATTAGGGTGAGAGACCGGTCTTCAATCTAGAGGTCCATTCCTGCAAGAGGCAGGACACATTCCTGCAAGAGGCAGGACACACGCAGAGAGGGCAGGGCAGCGGGGGAGCTGCTGCGACCTGGACTCTGCAGGGCGGCGAGGGCCTCACAAGCCCTTCCTCCCTACTTGATCACATGGAGGGTGGGTGTGGGGTGCTCAGGAGCCCCTTGGTTGTTCCAAGTGCTACCCGCCTTTCTCTCCTCTCTTTCTGTTGCTTGAGACTACTGCTGTGTAGTCCAGGCTGGCCTCAAACTGCAGCAACCCTTCTGTCACAGCCCCCTGAGTGCTGGGATTACAGGTCTGTACCAACACGCCCAGCTTTCCAGCAATTATTTTCATATCCAACTTGTCTGCACCTACAGGTTCACACCAGCAGCCCACAACAGCAAGCAAAAGCCTGGAGAGAGGTGTGTGGACCCTCTCCCAAGGGAGAAACACCCCAAGGCCCAGCCTTCTCCTGGATGTCTATGGCCATCAATAGCAGGTCCTCCTGCTTCTTACCTGTCGACAGGAAGCGGTGAGCGGCCAGGAGGAGCTGGGGGGAGATTTTTACTTTGAGTTCATTGTCAGCATCCTTGAAGGCAGAGAAGTCACGCTTATTCTTCTCAGACACCCGTTTCCGGCTTCGGTTGTCAGCTGCAAGGGCAAAGGCTGGACCTGAGGCCATGGTCCCTGAGGAGAGGGACAGCCTGGAAGCTGCCCCACGGCTCCCAGCTCTGTTTAGGCATATGACAGTGACAGTGGCCTCCTCTCCCGCCTCCCTGCTCTGTACCCAGGGACATCACACTTCCGACAGGAGAGCGCAGAACTCACTGTACATGTCCGACTCATCCAGGATCTCGGACTTGATGATCTCCTCAATGACATCCTCCAGGGTGACCAGCCCCAGCACCTCGTAGAAGGGGTCACCCTCGCCCTCGTTGTTCACCTTCTGCACAATGGCCAGGTGTGACTTCCCTGCAGAGACATTGCACAGAGTTGGATGATGACCCAGCAGGAGACCCCTCCACCAACACAACACACGTAGGGTCACGAGGCATGGGGTGCAGTCATGGGTGGCTTTTTTCTTTTTCTTTTTCTATATTTTCTGCTGCAAACCAGTGTGATCATAAAACATAGTACATATTTGCATCTTTTACAAAAATGTCTTGGGTTGGAGAGATAGCTCAGCAGAATAAGCACTTCCCTGGCAAGAGCAAGGGCCCGAGTTCAATTCCTGGTTTGGCAAAAAAAAAAAAGTCTTGGCAAAAAAATAAGTCTTAAAGAAAAAAGGAAGGAAACAAATACAAACACACACACAAGACAGCTAAGATAATTATACTACTAACTGATTTACTGAAAGGAAATGCATAATTGTTTGACTAACTTTGGATGCCTGTATCTGGTAATCTTAACAACTACTTATAACAATATGCAATATAACAAACATTGTTAATTTCCTATCATCTTGTTTTGAAATTCTTTTTTTTTTTGTCTTTTTGAGACAGGGTCTCACTATGCAGTTCAGGTTGGCCTTAAGCTCACTTTGTAGCTCAGGCTGGTCTCAAACTCACAACAATCCTCCTGCCTCAGCCTCCCGAGAGCTGGGATTATAGGGATGCGCTTGAAATTCTGTATTGCTTATTTTTCATATTTTTTATTCTTTTAAAAGAAAAAACAGAACCTCCAAAAAAAAAAAAGTCTTACAGTGAAAGACACATTGCCACGAAGCCCCCTCAAACCCTCCCTCATGCTGAACACGACTAACCCCAATGCTCTTGCACCTCCTGAAGCACTTCCACAGTCCTCTTTCACGAGTGTCCTTCGTTGTACTGTCCTGGTTGCCTTGATGTCCTGAACAGATTCAAAGCACTCCCCTTTCATGGTCCTTTTGACTTTGGGGAAGAGCCAGAAGTCACATGGTATCCAGTCTGATGAAGGAGGTGGATGTAGCAGGATGTGTACGAGCTGCCTTTCATAACAAGGCACTGGGAACATCTATTGCACTTTTAAAATTTTTACCTTAGAAGGACCCTCATGAAAGAGAACTTCCAGAGCTGCTTTAGACAATGGCAAGAACCATGGGATAGGTGGGTCTGCAGCAAGGAGTACTCTGAGGGGGAAGGACAGTAGTGTCTTTTTTACTCGAATACATTTTAAAATTTAAACACATACTTTTTGTTTGTTTTTCGGCCAATCTTTGTATGTGCCAGCTGAACAGAGGACCCAGTGCCATGCACCCCAGGGTCTTGCAGGCCACGAGTTGCAGCCCAGTCACACAGCTTCCTAGGCAAGCTACCCGCACAGGTGGGGCCCCACACCGCCCACACCAGGGGCTCTCACCCTAGCATAGGAGCTGCTGCTGTCAGGCTGCGGGCAGAGCCTGATTACAGGGGCCCCTGACCCTGAAGCAAGAAAAAGCTGGAGACCCGGCCGGGACAGCACATTGCAAAGCTGTCTTTGGGCCTTGCTTTCAAGAGCCTTCAGTTCTCAGGAACAACAACACTGGCACAGGCAAGTAGATACCAACCAGGCTGCTATAGTTATTGCTAGTTGTACTATTTTAGCTACGATGTCATATCAGTTATCAGTTGTTCTTTCTTCTGCAACAATACTGGGAAGCTCTAGGGTGATAACCTCACCACAGCCCTACACCAACAGATAGGGGAGTGCTCCAAAAGAATACCAACATCCCACTCAACTAACTGGGAAGGTAGGATTTGGGACAGATACAAACCAAGAACCTCCTATACATACAATCTCAGTGGACTTCTCAACATAAACCCTCAAGTCAGGAACAGGTTGGAGTAAAGTTGGAGTCCTGAGAGAAAACAACTTCCAACCCAGATTGATGTACCCTGCAAAACTATCTTTTAAAATTAAGCCAGGCGTGGTAGTACACACTTGTAATCCCAGCACTAGGGGCACAAGGATCGGATGTTCCAAATTCCAACCTGGGCTACAAAATGAGCTCAAGGCGACCCTGAACTATAAAGCATAGCAAAACCCTGTCTCAAAAAGACCAAAAAAAAAAAGGAGAAATAAAATACTTCCATGACAAAGAACAACTTAAGAACTTCTGAACCACCAAACCAACCCTACCAAGAATACTAAAAGATAGATATTCTACATAGAGATCAAAATGACTACAAGTCCAAGAATGATATCAGAAAGAAACCCAACAGAAAGGGCAAGCAATTAAATACAGGGGAAAAGCAGGGGACCAACAGCAGGAAAACAACATGACAAGGATAATCCAATATGTATCAGTTATAATCATCAACATATAGGACCTCAATTCACCAATCAAAAGAAACTGATCAGCAGAAACTGATTAAGAAACAAGATCCAACAATACGTTGTATACAAGAAACACTTAACTCAAAAAGAAACTCATAGACTGAAAATCAAAGGATGCAAATAAATACTGCAAGTAATAGGAACCCAGCAAAACCAGGACTGGCTAAACTCTTTGCAGACAATGTGAATTTCAAGCCGAGAATAAGCAAAACACATAAAGAAGGCCTCTCCAAACTTGTTGGGGGAAAATTTAAGAGGAAGCGATATCAACCATAAATATATACGCACCAAGTACAGGAGCACCCAACTATATAAGACAAACATTAATCGACTTGAGAAAGCAAATAAACAACAACACAATCGTAACAGGACTACAGTGCCCTGCTATCCCAAAAAGATAGATCAACTAGACAAAAAATCAGAAAAGAAATAACAAACCTGTGAACTTGTGAACCAAACCTGTGAACAAATGTACTTAGTAAACCTTTACAGAATGTTCCACCCAACATCAGAACACACATTCTCAGATGCACACGGAACATTCTCTAAAATACACCATATACCAGCCCATAAAACGTGTGCAAATAAGTGCAAAAGAACTAAAATTATCCCATGGTATCATCTGACCACAGTCAATGAAAATGGAAATTAATGACAAAACAAACCACAAAAACTCCATAAAAACATGGAAAGTAAAGAATACCCTCCTCAACAATCAATGGGTCACAGATGAAATTAAAGAAGAAATTAGCCAGGTGTTGTGGTGCATGCCTATAATCTCAGCAATCAGGAGGTAGGAGTATGTTATGAGTTCAAGACAGCCTTGGCTAGAAAATGAACTCAAGGCCAGCCTGAACTGCATAGCAAGACCCTGTCTCAGAAAAAAGAAAAAAAAAAGGATTTAGAAATGAAACAATAATTACAATCAAAAGGGAAATGCAAAATCAACTTACTAGAACCTGTGGGATGCAATGAAAGCAATGTTAACAGGGAAATTTATAGGGGTGAACTGTCCTGTCAAGAAAACAGAGGGCTGGCAAGATAGCTCAGTGGTCTAAGTGCCTGCCTGGCAAGTGCAAGGACCTCAATTAAATCCCTGGTACTGCATGCTGTGCTGGCCCATGAACCCCAGGTGTGCCATGCCAGCCACCAGAATCAGGTGTGGTGGTGCACACCTATAATCCCAGAGCTCGGAGGCTGAGATAGGAGAATCACCTTGAGTGTGACTTGCTTAGTGAGACCCTGTGTCAAATAAACAAGCAAATAAATAGATAACTTAAAAAAGACAACATACACAATAAACAACCTAATACTGCACCTCAAGTTTCTAGAAAAAGAAGAGCAAGTCAACTCCAAAGCCCAAAGAAGGGAGGAAATGATAAAGATCAGCACAGAAACAATACAAAGAATTAATAAATTGAAGGGTTAGTTCTTTTTTTTTTTTTTTGAGACAGGGTCTCACTGTGCAGTTCAGGCTGGCCTTAAGCTCACTTTGTAGCTCAGGCTGGTCTCGAACTCACAACAATCCTCCTGCCTCAGCCTCCCTAGTGCTGGGATTACAGGCATGCGCCACCACGCCCGGCTGAAGGGTTAGTTCTTTGAAAGAATAAATAAAATCGATGAGCCCCTAGACAACCTTATCAAAACAGACAATGAAAAACTCAAATTCATGTAATAATGAATGAAAAAGGGGAAATCACTACAGATCTTGTGAAAATTCAGAAGATCATCAATTCCTACTTTGAAAATCTTTACTCAAAAGGATGGAAAACACAAAAAATGGACAGATTCCTAGAAACATGAATTACTAAAGCTGAATCCAGAAGTTACAAAAATTATGAATAATCTAATACTAGTTAATGAAATGGAAAACACAATTAAAAATTTATCAACAAAGAAAAGCCCAGGTCTGATGGAGTTACAGTTGAATTCTATAGGAAATTTTGAGATTTAATGCTAATACTCCTTAATGAAATTGAAAGGGAAGCAATTCTCCTCAACTCAACCTTGGAGGCAAATATTATCCTAATATGAAAACCACACAAAGACTCAACCAAAAAAGAAAACTACAGGACAATATCCCTAATGAACATAGATGCAAAAATCCTCAATAAAATACTAGCAAACAACATGCAGCAAATCATCAAGAAGATTATTTTTTTTTAAAAAAGGGGGGGTGGTGGTGGCTGGGAGAAAGAACAGTAGGATATGCACCTGCCGGGCAAGTGCCAGGTCCTGATTTCAATCCCTGGTACAGCACCAAAAAGAAAATTATCCATGAGGACTAAGTAGGATTCATCCTACTTAGGAATACAGGAATTGTTCAACATATGCAAATCAATGTAATACACCATATCAACAGAGTCAAAGACAGAAATCACATGATCATCTTAGTACCTGCGGAAAAGCTTTTGAAAAAGTACAGTACTCATTCATTTTTTATTTTTAAATAAAAAAACCTAGAGAAAATCAGAATAGATGGTCTTTATCTCAATGTGTAAAGCCTTCTATGGCAAACCAACAAACAACCTCATACTAAATAGACAAAAACTGAAAGCTTTTATTCTAAAATCAGGAGCAAAACAAAGATGCCCACTATCACCATTCTTATTTAGTACAGCCCTGGAAACATTAGCCAGAGCAATTAGACAAGAGAAGAATGAAAGGAATGAAGATAGAAAAGGAAAAAGTTAAATTATCATCATCCACAGATGACATGATACTCTATGTAGAAGACCCCAAAAACTCCACCAAAAGACTCCTAAAAAGCAAATTCACTAGCGTAGTTGCATACAAAGCCAATAGTCAAAAATCAATAGCATTCCGGTATGTAAGCAAACTCACTGAGAGAAAAATCAAGGAAATCAAAGCCTTCACAATAGCTTTAAAAAAAAAAGTCATACTGAGGAATCAATCTAATAAAGGAGCCTGGGATACAAGCGGAGAAGCACAGCACCTATCTAACAAACGCAAAGTCCTAAGTTCAATTCTAGATAACAAAAAACAAAAAAAAGGAGAACAAATCTAACAAAGAAAGTAAAAGAACTATGCAGTGAAACTACAATACTCTGAAAAAAAAAAATATTAAGGGGGATTTCAGAAAATGGAATGCTCCCTATTATGGTTTGTGCCCACGCGTCCCCTCAACGCCTCCTGTAGTCCTGGGGCCCCTGGGAGCGGGGCTGCTGCACAGGCCCTGGGGCAGGTAATTGGCATTAGGATGTGAGGTGAAAAGAGAAGCTGGCTGCTGGAGCCGCTGCCGCCCCTCTCCTGCCCTGGCTCTTTGCTGCCGCCAGAAGGGCTGTTCTCTGCCTTGTGCTACTCTGCCTTGAGTATGGACTGAAACCTCCAGTAATTGTGAACTAAGTAAACCTTTCCTTCCTTCATTTTGGGTGTCGGGTACTTGTCCCAGCAACAAGAGAAGAGTAACTAAGACACTATCCCTTGCTCCTGGTTAGGAAGAATCAACATTGTGGAAATGACCATATTTTCAAAACTGTGTATTATACAGATTTAATGTACTCTCAACCAAACTGACATTAGCATACCTCACAGATTCAGAGAAAACATCCCTAAAATTCACGTGGGGACCTAAAATAGCAAAGGTAGTCCTAGGCAACAAGGGAAAAGCAGGGGGCATCACAGTCCCTGACTTGAAATTATACTACAAAGCTACTGTGATAAAATCAGCAGGGTACAGGCAAAAAAAGAGACCTGTAAATCAGTGGAACAGATTAGAAGACTGAGACACAACTACAAACACACTGAGCCATCTTATCTTTGACAAAGAGGACAAACATATTCATTGGCAGCAACATAGCCTCTTTCTCAAATGGTGCTGGAAAAACTGGCTTTCCACATGCCAAAAACTAACACTAGACCAATGTTTATTACCATACACTAAAGTCAAAGTGAATCAAAGGTTAAACAGTAAGACAGAAACACTAAATCTACTGGAAGAGAAAGTTGGTAGAAATCTTGAAGACCTAAGGATAGGCAGAGAGTTCATAAACAAAAAACCAAACTGTTCAGGAAGTTTTTCAAAGGATCAACAACTGGGATCTCATCTTATTAAAAGGTTTTTCCACATAAAAAGAAATCATCAATAGAGTGAAAAGAAAACCCACAGAATAGGAAAAAATTTTAGCCATTCGTCCCTCATACAAAGCACTACTATCAAGAACATATAAAGAATTGAAAAAAATCAGGACCCCAAATTTAAAGACCCAATCCAAAAATGGGCATCTGACGCAAATACACAATTCCCAGGTGAAGAAATACAACTGGCAAATAAATGGATCCAACAACGTTCAACATCACTCGTCGTTTAAGAAATGTAAATTAGGGCCTGGGAGATGGCTCAGGAGAATAAGTGCTTGCCTGGCAAGCGCAAGGGCCGGAGTTCAAGCCCCGATTGGGGGTGGGGTAGGGGTTGGGTGGGGGTTGGGTGGGGTGGAGAAAAAGAAAAAACAACTGTGGAAGGGGCAGATGCTCCTGCTGTAAACCAAACCTAAAGACCAAAGCAATGCTCACCTCCCTACAGACTGGCATCCAGGATTGATCAGTACTCAGGAAGATCATCGTCTGAAGGCCACCAGATAAGGCCCTGATTTACTTTCATGCCCGCTTGCTACGTGACCTGCTACCCCATTTGGTCCTGGGCCTAATCAATTTTACTTGAGCAGTGGTGCTTGTAGTCCCATTGGTCAACCACAGTTTTGTTCCACCCCACACCCACCTAAGGGAGCTCCCATTCTCTCCACCTTAGCTCCCCATGGTTTTACACTATAAAAGTCCCTGGAAGAGACAGCTTCCTGGGGAACTACCTGCTCGGCCCCCATCCTGTCTCTCTCTTGGACAGGAGCTTTCTTTCCCTCAATAAATTTCATAACCTCTGTTTGTTCCTAAAATTCATTCTTTGGTCTTAAGAGAACATAAATTCGTCCAGGTCAGGGCGGGAGACCATTTTTCCCTATGTCATTTGGAGGTCACCCACCCAAGATCAGTTTTCTCCGTGTATCAGTACAATGTCTAGATTCCTCAAAAAACTAGGATTAGAGGTCCCATTTAACCCAGCTATTCCCCTTCTATTTTCCCAGAAGAATTAAAAACATACCAGGGAGCTGGCCAGACAGCTCAGCAGATTAAAACACTTGCTTAGGCAGATGCAGAGACTGGGGTTTGCTGGCTGGCTGTGCCTGCCCCACCCCTGGAGTGCGCTGAGACTGTGGGGGAGACTGGGTGTGGTGGCACACACCTGTAATCCCAGAGCTTGGGAGGCTCACAAATCAGGAGGATCACAAATCTGATCTGTGAAGGGGGACCCTGTAGACCCTGTACTAAATACATAAATAAAAGCCAGGCGTGGTGGCGCAGGCCTGTAATCCCAGCACTCAGGAGGCTGAGGCACGAGGATTGTTGTGAGTTCGAGACCAGCCTGAGGTACAAAGTGAGCTTAAGGCCAGCCTGAACTGCATAGTGAGACCCTGTCTCAAAAAGACAATAAATAAATAAATAAACCACGATAATATATGTGCACCCAAGTTTGTAGCATCTCACAACCTAAATGGCCATCAACTGAGGAATGGATTTAAAAAAGATGTGATATTTCTATGCAATGGAGTACCACTCAGCTATAAAGAAGGATAAATTTGAGGCTTTTATAGGTAAACGAGTGGAACTAGAGCCCTGTTATGGTTTGTGTATATTGGCTTTGTCCCTCCCCCACCGAAGCCTCAGGCAGTGCTGGGGCACATTCTGGAGTTTGTGATTAACTGTTTTGGGTCTGGGTGCTGCACCCGCCCTGGGGCAGGTAATTTGCATCACAATGCAAGGAGGGGAGAGAGGCCAGCTGGCTGCTACAGCTGCTGTTTCCTTTGCTCTCTGCTCTTTGCCAGGGCAAGGAACTGCCATGTGCTGCTCTGCCTGGAGCCAGCTGAGTATGGACTGAAACCTCCAATAACTGAGCTAAATAAACCTCTCCTTCCTTAATTTTGAGAGTCAGGTGTTTGTCCCACCAATGAGAGAAGAGTAACTGAGACAAGACCACACTCATAAGTAAAATAAATCAGGATCTCATGTGTAAACATTATACTGTCTACCTAAGAGTAAGAAACTTAAAGAATAAATAAGATCAAAAATACACTACTGATACGTGAAGGAGAAAACAAGTGCTCAAAAGGTAAGAAAAAGTGAGATGGGGGAGAAAATATATAGACAAGCCAGCTAAGATAAATTATACTACATACTACTAATTTCTGTTCATTGAAAGGAATGTGCTTATATATCTGAACAACTACTTTAAAGATAACAATGTGCAATATAATAACCATAGTTAATTTCCTATTATCTTGTTTTGAAATTCTGTATCAGTTTTTATTTTTTTCTTTTTAAAATACAAAAGGAAAATAACATAAAAAAGGAGGAGACAAGCCTCTTCCTCATACGGTGAGCCAGCCCCGCCCCAGGCAGGTAGCCTCACACCACCTGAGCCCTCCTGGGGCTCCTCTTCAAAAGCTTCCGGAGCAAGGATCCTGGCCCCCTGCTGAGTCGCTCAGTTAACTTTTTAACTTCTTAGGTTGACACAATGAACGACATCCTAGAGCTAAAGACAGGTCCTCCGCACCCCCGGATGTAAACCTGCAAACCTGCGGAGTTACTCAGTTCAGCTTCTAGACTCCGCAAGTTGACACGGTGTATAAACCATCACACTCTTAAGTCAGGAAGTTGCCCACGCCCAGCTGTCATCTTTTTGCCTCAGCCTCTGTGTGCTAGGATGACAGGTACTAGCTAACTTCGTTGCTTTTTCCTGGCTGCTTTCTACGGTTTCATTTTTTGCTTTTCCTTTTAAAAGTTAATTAATTTGGGGCCGGGCGTGGTGGCGCATGCCTGTAATCCCAGCACTGGGGAGGCTGAGGCAGGAGGATTGTTGTGAGTTCAAGACCAGCTTGAGCTACAAAGTGAGCTTAAAGCCACCCTGAACTGCATAGTGAGACCCTGTCTTAAAAAATAAAAATTAATTAATTAATTTCTAGAGACAAAGGGCCAGGGATAAGCGTCATAAGCGATTGCCTGGCAAGGGAAAGGTCCTGAGTTCAATCCCTGGTACCAAAAAACGGAGGAAAAAAAAAAAAAAAAGTCTCACATATTGTTCAGGCTGGCCCTGAACTCACTCTGTAGCCCAGGCTGACATGGAACTCAGTGATCCCCCTGCCTCAGCCTCCTGACTGCTGGGATTAAAGGTATATACTACCATTCATGTCTCCTTTTAAAAAAATGGAGTGTGCTGGGCATCTTTATAATTTTGTTCAGATGACTTAAAGAACTTGAAAAGCCATTGCTGCTCTTGCAGTACGCACCACTCTTGTGTATGTTTGTATGTTTGTATATATATAAAACTTGCTATGCAGTCAACTCTGGGAAAAGTGTGCTAATTTACTGTGCTGAGCTGACACTGTACAGAAACTTAGGGCCTGCTGGCCTAGAAACATTATACTCAATTCTGCTTCATTTGTATGGAGAAAAAAGCACTGTATTAAATTCAAATGGTCTTATCTCTGCGGGTCTGATTACAGAAACTAATAAAGGATTCTCTAACAAAAGAACATTTTGTGAAAACCCAAAGCCTGAGCAGCCGGGTGTGGCTCAGTTGCCCAGCACTTTTTCAGTATGAGGGACGCCCTGGGGCTCGTCCCAGCACTAGAAAAATAAGGAAAAACTAAGATGCCAAAGGGAAGCTGGCAGGAGGCTCGGGCTGGAGGCTGCGAGCGGCCGCCCCAGCAGCGCGCGCCCTCTCCTGGCAGCCGCCCGCGTGACACCTCCCCGTGCCGCGCCAAGAGCCGGGGCGCTGGAGCTGCGGGGGAGGGGGGGGCAAAAGGCCCCGCCCTCAGGACAATGGTCACCCTCTACTGGGCAGACCTGGATCCCTGGGCCACCGGCCCCGCTCTGGCTGGCACAACCTCCCTCTCCCCTGCTCCTGCAATGCAGAGGATCTCGACTCCGCGACCTGCAGACAGAGCTCTAGAAGCCCTTCCCAGCCACCAGGCCGAGCTAAGCCACGCCTCTCCGCCTCCTCGCAGGGAGTTTGAGGAGAAGGGGGGTTGAGTGGCGCATGCCTGTAATCCCAGCACTTGGGAGGCTGAGGCAGGAGGATTGTTGTGAGTTCGAGACCAGCCTGAGCTACAAAGTGAGCTTAAGGCCAGCCTGAACTGCATAGTAAGACCCTGTCTCAAAAAGACCAAAAAATAAATAAAAAAAAAAGAAGGACGACAAAGGGATGCTGAGAGTGTTTGTTTTGGTGGAACCAGGGATTGAACTCAGGCCCTTACTCTTACCAGGGAAGCACTTATTCTACTGAGCCATCTCCCTGGCCCCTTGCTGGTTTTTTTTT
>PVKA01014136.1:0-53201 GCA_004027165.1 Ctenomys sociabilis | reverse complement strand
AAAAAAAAAAAAAAAAAAAAAAAAAAAAAAAATCGACGCGGCCAATTAAATGAGTTTAATCTTAGAATAAAGGCATATACAGAGTTCAGCTAGAAAACAAAGTGCTCTTTTCCATGCTAGGAATGAAATATGGCCTGAGTAGTGAAGGATAAATTTAGTTAAAATCAATTTTGAGTAAAGGGATAATATGATCTGATTTCACACAAAACAGGTCAGTCTGCCGTAGCAGGAGAGGACGGGAGGGCACACCCCACAGGGAAACAGGCTCCCTCCTATGATCACAACCAGGATGATGAGGGGGAAAAAAGCAGGAATTTTTGCTAAAACTATCTGAACAGCATGAGCTGTGCACTATGTTTTTTTAAAAATAATTTTATTCAGAAACAAATAGCAATGAGACAGTTTAAAAACTGATTAGCAGGACAGTTTCAATAATTAATACATTACATACTGTTTTCTTAGTGGTTATTCATTGTACAAGATGCAAGCATGATATCCTGTCCACAAACACTATTAGAACAAACCTTTCTATTCATTGAATTAAGAGAAAGTAAAGTAGCTGTTTATCTATCCTATTTTGAATATATAGATACAAAATGGTCATTCGTGTTCCTTTTTTTGTTTAGTTTTGTCAGAGAAGGGTATTCATTGTCATTTAATTATTGTAGGTGTGTCAGTTCAGCAAAATATTCCAATATAGTCCAGTAGTCCATAATAGTAGTGTCACTATGTTCATGTAGTCTCCAGGAGAAGCAGGACTCAGAATCTTGATGTCTTGGCAGATGCCGGCATTCATCTCTCCAAGTGAAGTAGTACAATTCGGGGCTCATGGCAGGGAGTACAGAGGACCAGAGGAAAACAGGCACACTCAAGCGACATCTTTGTGCTTCTGGTCTTTTCAACTACACAGACATCTCTCAGATGAATGAGCTCATTCGGTCCAGCAGATGCTTGCCGTGGCAGGCAACACAGAGAGTTTATCTGACCCATGCTTACTGTCTGCAACATGGGCAGCACCATGACCATAATGAGCATCCAATCAGTCCTTTGTAAATCATGAAATACATGTAAGAGGATAAATACCTTTCTGTGGGGTTTTGCACTGCAGACAATGAAAGTTTTGTTGTTTATTTGTTTCTGGTTCAAAAGACCCTGGCATATCCTGACTTTTGTGAGCTACAACAAGCAAGCAGGAAGGCTTTCAAAGCTGTGAGTCACTATATTCCCATAACTGTAGGAATCCCAAGAGGAATGCTGGGTAGAGGAGTTCAGTCTGAAAGCTTTAACATATGTACCTCACTTCATTTGTTTCCATCTACGATGTGCTGAGCTAGTTGGGGGCCTGCATGTATGGGGAGGGGATATGAACATATTCCCCTGAATATGGAAATTACGTTAGTATTTCTGTAAGATACACTGGCAAAATGTGGTGGGGGGAATGGAATACTGCTGTGGGAGTACACTGAACCCTGAATAAATCTGAATGCTGCACTTCATCTTTCTATGAACCAGAGCAATTTCTGAAGCTTCACTTCCTGGAGTATAAATTGAGAGCAATCAAGCCTTAGAGGAGAGACAAGAGCTGAATGAAACAATAGCTAGAAGGGCACACAGAGGAAATCAGTAGACTCTGATTTTCTTCCTGCTACAGATTTTAAGTAACAGAAACTATCTACTTCTATCTTCAGAATTGCAGTTTGCAGATTTCATGCCTTTTTTGGCCTTTCCTACTTTTTATTTGCGTAGCTGAATGTTTTCATTTGCTAACATATTCACTGTCTTCATTCCCCCTCACGTACTCTCTGACACGTCTGCCCACACACACGCATACTCATATCTTCATAACCAACACACAGTTACAGTGTTCCTCTCCTCTAGCTTTCACTGCTCTGCTTGTCATCAATCTGTACCTAGTAAATCCATGCATTCTTTAAGAAGAAGTTTGAATTTTACTTTTTTAGTAAAACCTCTGCATTGCACATATTATGGCTTGTGCCAAATGTCCCCACAAAGGCTCATTTCATTAGAGGGCCTTTTCAGAGTGTGATGGTGGGATTAAAAGTGTGAGGGCTACGTCTGCCCTAGGACAGGCAGCCTGCCTACAATAGAAGGGACACGAAGAGGCTTTGTCTTCTCCTCTGTGTTGCTGTCTTCTGCCACCCTGATCTGTTACTCTTTTGCCATGTGCCACCCTGCCCTGGATTATGGACTGAAACTTCTACAATCTATGAGCAAAATAAAGTTGTTATGTATCTTTCAGTGTCAGCTATTGACATCATATAAGGATGAATGGACCACAACTGCCTGTATTCTTCAGTACCTCATCTAAGAATATACTCTTTAATGATACTTAAAATATCATTAAGTTTCTAATCTCTCTCTTGTTAGAAAATGACTAGATGTTGCCAGAGAAGGATCATGTCTTATTTAGCCTTTGTATCTTGTGCCAAATGAACAACCTAATAGGGGCTAAATAAAGGGGAACATCAAATTGCTTTTGTAATGTTAATTTTTACATGCTTTTATACCAGTGTCCTAATGGTCCTTCTTCACAGCTTGACCATTCAGCTATGATAATATAAACAACATACTTCTCTATCTGTCTCATATTTCAGTAATTATTCTTAAGAATAAACAGAATATAGGTAGTTGAATGTAGATGAATTTTATGAACAACATATTTGTTAATATTCTCCATTAAAAGTTTTTATGATGTTGTTTTGCTGGGTCAGTTATTGTGATAGTATATCAATTCCTTATAAATAATTTTGATTATTGTAAATTTTTCTCATCTAAAAATCTATCTCAATTTTTACAGTACTATAGGGTGAATGGATTCTGCTATACTTAATAACTATGTAATAATTACAATTATTACAAAAAATATAATTTTTAGCCAAGCAACCCATATTTATTCTAGGAAAAAACACTGAGACATACAAAGTGATAAAGCATCCAGAAACTAGGAATGACTAGTCTTTAAAACTATAGATATAAATTTTAAAAAATAGAACTATGTTATATATGCTATGCTTTAACCATCATTTGTTCATTAATAACATACAATAATTATGTACATTAGATATATATGCACACACAGAAATTTCTCAAGAGTACATGTATTTATGCAGTCTCCAGTTGCTGATATTTTAGGTTTTCATATTTTCTTAATTGTTTTAAAGATACAAAAATAAGCCACATGTCTGTGTAACATTTGTCCTGCTTTTTTGGACTCGACCAGCATTTCATTCCACTGTGATTCTGATAACAGATTCTGTGTTTGAAAGTATCCACCAAAGGCCCATGCGTCAAGTGCTGATCACCAGCCTGTAGAGCTGCTAGGAGGTATTGTCAATGGGGGATAGCAGAAAGAAGGAAGGTCTGAGACATATGGGGCCCTCAGCCCTTTCCCAGCTACCATGCAGTGAAGATGTTTCCTCAGCCATGGTGGCCACTCTGTGTATGGGTTCACTGGGCAAAGACAGGAGTTGCTGAAGAAGGAGATTGGCCACTGTCTACAGAATATGTCTTCATATCCACTTGATTGCTAAATTTCTCTTCCACTGAGGTCATCTTGTGGTGAATGTTAATGTGGGAAACAAATATTTTTACATCCATTACTCTTACAGAGAGGTGTATCCATATAGCTAAATAAATAAATAAATAACAGGAATTGAACTCAGCATCTTGTGCTTGCCAGGTAGGCCCTACTGAGCTATATCCACAGGCTCCTATCTATATACTTCTTCCCCAAATACTTTTGTTGCCAATTTTCCAGTTATGTCCCTTCCAAGTTGTTGCTCACCTGGCCAAACCACTGGCTATAGCCCATGAATCAGTATACAATTCTATATCTGTCTACTGTCTATAACAGTAGATATGCTACCCAAGTTGTGCCCACTGTGACAATTTCCTTTCACCACTGAACTTCAGGCATGTCTCAGAAAGGAGCTGTTACTGCTGCAGCTCCATAGCATGCAGAGCCATCCATAACCAAGGCCCTAGTCTTCTTTTCTACTGACAACCTATCATATGGCATACCTTACAAGACCATAGGTACATGCTGGGAAACAAAAGGCAATAGAGCAGGTGTAGAAGACAAAGGTATCCTGGCAACTTGCTCATGTACTTGTACTGTCTGAACCTGTCCTGCCTTGACTACAAATTGATCACTATTTCCATTTAATGACAGACTGTTGCTGTGTACATCCAACCTTATGACTTGGTGAATCAGGTGATAAACAGGTCATGACAGGCATGGTGACCTGGTGTCCCATGGTCAAGCACTCAGTTGCCACTAAAGCCCAATAGCAGGCTAAGCATTAAGCATATCTATCCCAATTAAATATTCTGGAACAGGGCAAATGACTATAGAATGGAGTTTAGAACCTACAGGACCCACTCTGAGTCAGACCTTTGCTAAAAGTGTATATATCACCTGCGCCCAAATAAACCCCTACTCTTTGGAGAGGACCTCAGCAATATTTTGGAACCCTGAAATTAGTGTAAGTTCAGAACCAATACACAGCAGTCACAAAATATCTGATTATTTTCTTTCCTCCAATTGACAGTCACTTGGTCACTTAGACAGAAGACTTTAGGTCCCCCTGGGGGCTGATGGGAGAAGGACTGACTGTATAAATTTTTGTTTCATCAGGATCTTTCCTCAGGGAAATCTAGCCTCCCATTCATTCAACTTGTTCTGGGTCTGTAAACTGACTTCCAAGAACTGAGTGAAGGGCTGTGATTCCATTACTGCCATTTGAAGTAAGTTTCTGTTAATTTGCTTTTTATCATTTTAATTATACAAACCCAATAAAATTTTTGTTTGCTTCTCATTTATTTCACTTTTGGAAACACTATGGCTGAGCTGTCAATACCAGAAGTCCACACATGTCGGATTATTCTGCTCATTGTTCAGCTTCTGCTGTCCATTATGATAAGGATGGGGACTCTGACTTTGACAGTTAAGTGCTGTCACTTGACCTCTTCCACTCCAGAATCCAATCAAGCACATACTTTTTAAGTTTCCCAGTTGAGGAACTGCCTATCATAAGATCTGTCATGCATAGAAAAGCAATGGCAGGGATCATGGTTGATGCTGGTACTTCCCCCATGAATCTGTTTCTCAGGGTGTTAGTGAAGGGTACATTTTCAGGATCATCCCAGGGAAATTAGATTTAACATGACAGATCCACTTCAGTATTTCATTTCCTTAAGCCTCTGAAGCTCTTCATCAACAGTAAATCAGGAAGGGTCAGGCATCTCTAACTCACAGGGGCCCACATTTGACCCATACTTCTACCAACCACCCAAAAAAACTATTAACACTTCTTTATTCCCTGAGCTGCAAGGTTAAATTCTGAATACTTGGTTAATGGGTCCAGACTCAGTTTGTTACTCAGGTAATAAACTCAGCCTGATCTAAATTGTATATTTCAGCACCCATTATCAGACATCCTTAAAATTCATTATCACAATTGCTCATTAGGCCATTGTTTTTAAGAGTGAGAAAACTGAAGACATCTTTTGGGAGAATATCAGTCTTCTTCATGGGTCACCCTATGTACCTCTCCCTTAGAAGCTTTCTGTGATTTGAGCCTGGTTATAGGTCCAGAGGCAAGAATGGGGGGTCAGGTGGGTCCAGAGGGATGTCAACATTATCATGCTTGATCAACACAGGATTAGTTTCCGCAGCTCTTCTAGAAGAGGCCAACACCAAACGGGTGGAGGTGGCAAACCCCAGCACGTTGGGTGAGGAAATCACTTCCTCTGGAAAAATTATATCACTACTATCTAGGAACTCAACACCCTGAGCTTCATCAGGATCCTCCCACACATCTCCATCCCCATTTGTAGAACCTCATTTTTTTCCAATCAGTAACTTCACGTTTGCTTCATATAACCTGCAAGGCTGAGCATTAAACTTACATTGTAATTCAGTCAATAAAATTATGAGGAAAAAAAAAATTATGAGGACCTGTGATTGGGTTTCTCCAGTCTCAACTTTGCAATTGAAAGATTTTCTTTCAAGACACACTTAAAATTATTTTTTATTTCTTGTTTATGTCTGGAGCTGGAAATTTGAATCTTTGAGCTCCTTATGCTCTTTTATTAATATGTCCTCACAGCTGGAAGACTTTAAACTTCTTATGGGTATGTTGAGCTCATTGTTTTCCTTCACCAGTTTGCCCAAGGGTGTTAAGATGAACCATCCAACATCATTGTTTCCTACTTTGCCAATTACATTCAAAACTATCCACCCAGTGTTTCTGGAATTCATTCTTTATTTCAGATACTATGTATTCAGATATTTCTTTTTCAATTTGGGGAATTCTTCTCATTTTATTTCCTCTATAGCTTTCTGCTGTTGTTCCTTTGCTGCTGTATCTGTTAATTCATTCATTACAGCTGAGCTAATGTCGTCTGCCCTTACTGGTGGACTCAAGGTCTGGGATGGCATTTTTCCCCTTCTCTTTGTCATTTTGTATAGCACTGACCTTTGACCTTTGGTGTAGAGCTTTGGTGCAGCTATAACCTTAGTGTGTTATGAGATTCGGGTGCCAGTCTATTAAGTTTTAGATTATCAAGGTATGCCTATCCTGGATCTAGCTGTTGTGTTCAGTTCCTTTTTGCTGCAGCTCCTGTGGTTCCCCTCTCTTGGTTCCCTGTTCAGGCGAGCATGAACTGAACTGGAATGCAGAGCCAGTAATTGTGGGGGATCACCTGAGTAGCTCTCCTTGAAAGAAAAGCCTCCATTTTGACTGAGTCTGATTCTATTTCCTCATATTGTTATGTACAGAGCTGGCTAGAACTTCTGTTTATCCTTCAATTGGACTTAAGCAATGTGTATTGGTCTAGCTGAGGTGCTGGTAATAGTTTTTGAAGGTGGCATGTGTGTTTCCCAGTAAGCCTCCTGCTCCTTAATGTGAGCCGGGTGGAGACAGGATGGTAGAGCTAATGCTCCATGCTGTCAGCTGGGATTGAGCCTCAAAATAGAGGCTATGACTTCCTGGGGCTTGAAAGACTATACCAAAGCTGAAGCCATAGACTTCCCAAAACGTTAAATACTATATAATGCAGATTACTCTCTCTGCATATCCTCTCTGCATATGGCAGAGGTAAATGTAGGCCACTCACCTAGCTCAGCTCACAGTAGTCACCTACTTCCACAATTCTCATTCAATCCTCAAGCCACTCCCCAACTGAATAAAAACTGGGTGAGGCCCTGGGTCATTCTCTTGGTTCTGGAAAGCTGTGCCATGGCAGGACTTAGAGCCCCTCTACTTTCCGATGATTAAAAATATAATTTATATTTTTAGCTGTCCTCATTTACATTTAGTGTCCTCATTTTCGCCGTGGGTTGCATGGAAAGTGGTAGATTAGAATCAACTTGGCGGGATTCCAATAACATAACTTTTAGATCACAAATATTGGTTTCTTGGACTGAGACGAGGACCAGGAAGTGTCTCTTACAAGTAATGAAAATTCCCACTGTCTTGGCTGGCTTTAGGGCCAGGATCCAGAAAATTGCCGGAGTCAGCCTTCTTGTGTTAGGCAGGTCGCTCTCTAGGTGGGCGGGCCTGGGCTTGGTGGGTCTGCTGGGCTCCAAAAAGGATAATGGATGATCTTATTTACTGGGTAGGCTGTACTGGGTCAGCCAGCCTGTGCTGGGTCCGGGTCTACATGTGGGAACCCAAGAAGGCTGGGAAAGGTCCCTCTGGCACAGAGGGCCTGGAGCCCTCACCCACAGGCCAGGCTGCACTGCGTTTCGGGCTGTGGGATGGGACGGGCAACCACTGGGAAATGTTTCTCTGGTGCGGTGGGCCTGGAGCTCTCACTGGGCCATGGGGGTGGGGGTGAAGGGAGGGAATCCCTGAGATGTGTCTCTTTGGCATGGCAGGCCTGGAGTTCTACACTCACTGAACTTTGATGCCCAGGGAATCAGGGAAATTCCCACTTGCTCAGCGGGATTTAGGGAAGGGGATCCAGGGAAGTGCTGGTGAGTAGGTCTTGAGGTTTCAGGCTGGTCACTGGCTTGAAGGGCTTGGGGGTGGGGATCCCGATCGCATACCTGGGAAGAAGCCAAAGGCTCTCCCTCAGACTCACCACACACTCACTGATCTGGGAAGCCTGGTGAGTTGTGCAAATTCCCACTCACTGGGAGAGCTTGGGGTGGGATCCAGGAGGCCACTGGAGTCAGCTGCGCTGTCTCAGCCAGTTTCTGGGGCTGGGCAGGTGTCCACATTCAAAACTATCAAGTGCAGCATCACTAAACTTCTTACATCTCAAAGCGGTAAATTAGGATAATCTAATGGGTCTATGTGATAAATCAGTTTATAGTTCACACCAAAGATTATCAGTATTCCCCCACAGAATTAGGAGAGACCATGATGTCTATGTCACATCAAATTAGAAGGCCAACTCTAGGAACCCCTAAAGCCACTAAAGAATTTCATCATTATAATTCTGATCCTCTGTATCATTCAGTGGACTAGTAAAGTAACAGATATAACACAAGATATATAATGTATAAGAAATTACATGGTCAACACGCAATGGTCACCCACAGAATTGGATGAGGAAGAGTGTACAAGGTGGAAGGTTTCAGCCCAAGGTATGAGTTCAGTGCAGTGTCCTTGAAAATCCATATCAAGGAGGCCAGTGGATCTGAAGGATCTGCAATGGAAAGCTAAAGTCTATAACAGAAGGCTGAAAAGTCTAAAACAGAAACAGAAGAGTCTGTGCTGGAACCCAGGAGATGATGTGCGTGGTGAAGGTGAAGACTGGAACTCCCCTGAAGAACAGAAGTACATAGCCTTAATACAATATAAGGAAGGGAGAGGGATTTGCTCACTTCTTCAGCCTGCTACTCCTCCCTTTCAGCTCTTGCTGTTCTGCTGTTTTCTCACTGCCATGAACTGCTGCCCTCTGCCATGTGCCACTCTTCCTGGGAGTTAGCCAATTATGGACCGAAACTTCCACTACCTGTAGGCTGAAGAAAGCTTTTCTTCTTTTGTTTGGCGTGTTGGGTATTTTGTCCCAGCAATGAGAGAAAGTAACTGAAATATGACCCTAGGGTAGGTCTTCCAAACCCTAGAGTGTAGAATTGCTGAATTTATTTCATTAAACTTTTAAACTTCTCAAATTAACACAATCAACCAGTATACCTATTATGTTTTAGCTTACTCTTTATATTTTGAGTTTCTCATCTCAGAAAACCTTATATTTAAGATTGTGTGTCTGATTTATTTCACTTAACATTATAGTCTCAAGGTGCATCCATTTTCTCATGAAGAGCTCAAGTACATCCTTTGTGTCAGAGTAGTACTCCACTGGATATAAATGATTTATCCTTCTGGTGTTCTATTATACAATAGAGTTTCCTATTACACAGTATTATACAGTAGCATATTCCAACTTCATAATAACTGAAGAAAAGTTTGAATACTCTCACTATAAAATCATCCTAAATATTTGAGGTGATTAATATGCTACTCATCCCAATGAGATCATTAGTTATAAATATGCATAAGTATGCATCAAAGTTGTTTTAAATTATTTTATCAAAATTCTATTTCAGACATTTTATAAAGTCTATCATTAAAACTAGCTTAATTATATATTATTTATGAACTGCAAACATGTACACAAAACAATGATAAAATGATATCATTGTTAATTTCAGGGTTCCCCAACCCTTGGTTCATAAAGTAGTCCAAGGCCTGTTAAGAACCACAATATTTACAGCTGGATACAAATCTTGTTCTGTATTTAGAACCACTCACCATCTCCTACTACCACATAACCTCTACCTCCTGTCAGATCAGTAGGTGCATTAGATTCTCATAGGAACATGAACCCTGCTATGAACTGTGCATGCAAAAGATCTAGGTTACTGCTTCTTATGAGAATCTGTTGATCTAAGGTGCCACTCTCTCTCATAACCTCTAGATGGGACCATCTAGTTGTAAGGAAACAAGTTCAGGCTTCATGTTAATTCTGCATCATAGTGAGTTGTATCGTAATTTTGTTACATATAACAATGTCATAATACAGTGACAATAAATACAGTGCACTTAAATCATTCTAAAATCATCCCATTCCCAACCTGTAGAAAAATTGTCTTCTAGGAAACTGGACCCTAGTGCTAAAAAAGGTTGAGGATCACTGGTACTATGACTTAGATCTAAAATTCCCCCCTGAATTCTCATGTGTTTGGAAAGTAATTAGGTCAAGGAGTGCTATATTCACCAGTGGATTCATCCATCCATTTAGTAAATGAATGCAGTTCACTTCCCTGCTGGAAGTGGGCATGCGTGGATTGAATGAAGTTCACTCCATCTCTGTGTCCTGGCTGCCACAGGATGAGTACCCTTTTTTCATTATGTTCCTCTGCTATCCTATTTGTGTCTCAGAGCTCCCTAACTATGGACTGCAACTGGGAGCAAAAGTCAACCCCTTCACCTTAAGCTACTGAGTTAGACATTTTGTCCCAGAGATGAGAAAGCAGCTAAATAAAGCATTTGGTCTACTGGAACATGGAAAAACATAAGATCATTTTAGAAGAACATGATTTGTAAGTATGGAAGGCCTAAATAATACATTCTAGACAGACAGATTAGAAAAACCAAAAATTTAAAAATGTGTGGTAATGTGTATGTGTGGAGGAGATGGGAACTTGCATTAAGTAGGGTGAAAAGTCCACATTCCAGCAACAAGATTGGATAAATAACTTTGGGCCAGAATATCTGTGAAAATAAGTGTGAAAGAATCACATGTCCCAAGCTTGATGTGCTGAATTACTGGCTTATGCAATTTTTGTTATAACAGGAAAATCAATAACTTCAAATTCAAAATTAATTAAAAATAACTTCAAATTAAATAAAACTATTTCTTATTCCTTAAGTTACCTTTCCTATCAGTATAATATAACTTTGTTGAAGAGTTCCCCCCATAAAGAGTGCCTAAGTCCACAATAAATACAAATTAATTGACCTTTTTATTCTATTGAAAAAGTGCAAAATAAAATATCATAATAAAATAATAACAATACATAATTCATTGCATATTGTTATCTTTAAAGCAATCACCCAAGTACAAGATATGAGTACTAAATTTCTCCAAAAAATAGTAATACAACCCTTCTTTTTCAATGAATTGGGACACTAATAGCACAGCTGACTTGCATTTTTTCCATCTATCCTTTCCCCTATCCTAGTTCCTTTTTCCTTTTGAACAATTTCTTCCCATTTCAGTATATCTATGGTATACTTTTAGATCTTATCTACTCTTTCAGAAGGAGACAATACAATGTTCACACATGTGAGTTTAGTTTAATTTCAGTTATGAGTATGGTCACCAGTTGTATCCATTTACCTATAAAAATTTCAAGTTTCTCCTTCTTTATGGCTGAACAGTCTGAAGATACTGCATCTTTCTTGTCCATTCCTCAGTTGATGGACATTTCGGTTAGTTCCAAGATTTGTAAGCTACTAAAAATTGTGCTGCTACATCCATGGGTTCACATATATCACTGTGGTACAACATTTTTTATTCTCATGGGAAGATACTCAGAAGAGGAATAGTTTGCTCACATGGGACTTTCAGTTTTTGAGAACTCTCTGACTCAGTAACTTTTTACTCATTGCAGGGACAAAATATCCAACATTTAAAATGAAATAAGGAAAGATTTATTTAGCTCGTAGTTAGTAGAGGTTTCATTCCATACTCAGCAGGCTCCAAAGTGGAAGACAGCAGTTCATGGCAGCAGAAAACAATGAAGAGCCAAGGAGGAGCAGCTGCGGCTTCTGTCAAACCTCTCTCTCTTCCTTTCATGCCAACTGCAAAGATGGGAGCTCTTCCAAAGTGGCCGTGGCGCTGCTGTGATGATCAAGTTCCTGCCTTTTAATACATCCTTTAAGTGCCCAGTCACTCTGGGGCAGGGCAGACCACGCCTCAGGGCATGGAACCACCTAGCTGATCCAGCCAAGTTGACACAAAGTAGCAACCATGACATTCTCCATACTGATTTTCACAGTAGATGCACCAGGCTACATTCCTATCAATAGTGGAGAGAGTCCCTTTTCCCTCACAGCCTCTCCAGCATTTGTTATTGGTAACTTCTCTAGGTATTCTTTCTGGGACAAGATAGAATCTTAGTGTTCTAATTTGAATTCCTTGAATGACCAGTGATGTTGAATATATTTTCATATGTTTATTTGCCATTTGTATTTCTGCAGCTGAGAAGTGTGCATTCATCTGAGATGCTCATTTTTGGATTGGGTCTTTGAGTTTTGAGGACCTTGATTTTTTTTAAGTTTTCATGTGTTCTAGATAGAAGTCCTTTATCCTAGGAGACAATTGAATAAAACCTTTTCCCATTCTGTTGGTTGCCTTTTCACTCTGTAGGTGATTTCCTTGGGTGCGCAAAAGCTTTTCAATGAGATGAGAATCCAGTTGTTGATTCTGTCAAATATTTCCTTTGTAGTCTGGTTTTTGTTCATGAACCCTTCCTACCCCTATGTCTTCTAAATTTCTATTTACTTTCCCTTATAGTAGTTTCTCTTCTAAGATTTAGATACTTTTTGTCACTTTTGACTTTGGTGTAGTGTACAGGGATAGACATGGGTATAATTTGAGCCTTCATCATGTGGAAAGCCAGTTTTTCCAGCACCATTTATTAAAGAGGCCATCTTTCTTCCAGTGAACATATTTGGCCCCTATATCAAAGGTAAGGTGGCTGAATGTGGTTGTAACTGTGTCTGCATCTTGTCACTTGTTGTCTTGATCCTCAGATCTGATATTTTTTCCATGCTTATTTTATCACAGGAGCTTTGTAATATAATTTCAGGTAATGGATTGTGATGCCTCCTGCTTTGCCTCTGTTGGTTTTCTCCCCCAGTTATTATTAAAAGTAAATATCACAGTATCTCAGCAAATATAGGTGATAAGGCTACATGAAGCCACTATAAGTTTTCCATCACTACTAATTTAGCTATGCAATAGACCAACTTCAGCTGGGCTGCTAGCCCACATAAAGTCAAATGAAAGATAACCTTTCCTTTACAGAAAATTCTTTAGTAAGTTTTGGTTCAATTGTTTGCATCTATGAATCTCAGGAGTATAAATGAAACCTCGTAAATGAAGAGATTTTATTGTTTCAGCAAAAACAACCCAGGTGTATGCCTGTAAACCCAGCACTGTGGAGATTAAGATACAAGGCTCATTCTGAGTATGAAGCCATCCTGAGCCATAAAGTGAGTTCAAGGCAAACTTGAACTGCATAGTGAAACTCTGCCACAAAAAGACAAAAGCAAAAGGAAAAATAAAAAAAGGAAGAGGAAATGTAATTTATTAAATAATTACTTGGTGGTAATGTGGAGCAAGGTAATTATCACATATTGATAGAATTATATATAAACATGTTTGCAATATTTACAAAACTAGAGAAGGAGAATACTGCCTTGAGTATTAGGATGAAGTTTCTATAAATATTAAACTTGAATAATGGGATACATATATAATTTAATGGCAATAAGTATTTAAAATTAGGGCCAGCAAGATAGCTCAGCAGACTAAAGCACCTGCTTAGACAAGCTTAGGCAAAGCTCTGGGACTATGGTTCGATTCCCAGCACCACATGCCAAGCCAGTCCTACCCTCAGGGAGGGCTGAGCCAACCAGAGTCTGGAAGTGGTGGTGCACATCTGTAATCCCAGCGCTGGGGAGGCTGAAAGCAGGAGGATCGCCACAAGTCAGAGATGCATAGTGAGACCTTGTAACAACCAAATACATAAGAAAAAAACTGCTCACTGTTTTCAGAAAAACTAATTGCAAAAACACAAAATATATTTCAAAATTGTATCAAGTTTAGAAGTATTTGGTTAACTAAAATTACACTAGTAACATTAATTTAATGACACTTTCTAAAATTTTGAAGTACTTTAAGCAATACTGTAGTTGATGTTAGTAACAAACCTATTAAATGTGTGACCAAAGCAGATATTTTTGAGCCCTTAGTTATAAGCTTAGTTATAAGGCTAAATGTGCATTATCTGATTCAATTATCAGAGTAAATATTGGCATGGTAGGTGTCATTGTTACCCAGCTTCACATCTGAACAAGCAAATTCTTACAGAGTAATTTTCTGACAAAGCTTGTGTTATTCACTTGAAATTTCATAAGTTTGAGAACAACATATATCACAGAAAAGAGACTAAAAATGTATCTCTGTGTGTGTGCATGCACACACTCACACTTATGTTTCAGCTTAAAGAAATGATTTTCTGTTATAACAAGAATTAAATTTAGAAATAAAGGGCCAGAGAGATACCTCAGTGTAATAAATGCTTGCCTGGCAAGCTCAAAGACCTGAGTTCAATCCCTGCTAAACTGCCTCCCCCTCAAAAAAAATTAGAAATAAAACAATTCAAATCCAATCAGAGAACTTGGATTAGAAAACAACTTCAATCAATTCAAACCCCAAAATCTATTGTCTGATCATTTAAAAATTAATGTCAAGTACATTAACTTTAAATTATCTTAACTGTCACTCTCACTAACCAAACAGATATAAGTAAAAAAGTCTTAACTAAATATGTAGAAAAATTACAATGATACATTTTTTCCATAGGGACACATATAGCTAGTAAGAGTGTTTTTTATTACAGCTGATAAATATATGTGTTGATTTATTATTATTTATTGATTGATACCTTTATTTCAAAACAGAACTAGGCAAACTTATAAAATTTAATGTAATGAAATCAGAAAAAAAAAGTTATGATTATGACAAGTAATTAGGTGGGAAAGGAAAAAGGAGCCCAGTAGAAAAAAAGAACAGTGAAAAAGTGAAACAGAAACCCTGTACATTTGCTCAAGGGTTAGAAATGTAACCCTGGATTTTCTAACTCCCTTACAAAGACAGATCATCAACTCTTCCATTTGTTTCTTCATAATATCACAAGAGGCAATAAATTAATTAATAACAAAGTAATAAACCCAGTAATAAATGTCCCTATGTAATATTGGGAGTGATATTCTCTATAATAATGCAGTAAACAATACATTTTAGTAAGGTAGGCAGAGAGTTTCACACCAAAGTGCAGAACAACAGAAGAGATGTCCACTGATACAGCCTTTTCAGAACCTGTCATTATTACTGTTATTAACACAAATTAAATGTATAAATTAATAGAATTTACTGATACTTCTACTCATGCATGCACCATTCCCTGATCATATCCATTGCCTTTCTACCCTATTTTCCCTCAGACTCTTCCAATTCCTACAAATCCCTCTTCTACATTTTTTTTTTTTTTTTTTGCAGAACCAGAGATTGAACTCAGGCCTTGCACTTGCCAGGGAAGCACTTATTCCACTGAGCCATCTCCCTGGCCCTCCTATTCTCCTTTCAAGTCATCTTTCCAATTTGCTTGTTCCCACATTTCACATGTGTTATTTCTCCTTCTGGCTTATTTCACTTAATACAATGTCCTCCAGTTATATCTATTTTACTGTAAATGACAGGATTTCATTTTTATTAAATAGTATTCCATTTTTATTGATACATGTGCACAACACATAATGATTGCATTTCTCATTGAGAGTTTGTGCATGTAAGTAACACATCTTAATTCTTTTCTCATCTTTTTTTTCTCCCATCTCACCCAGCCCTATATTTTTAGCAATTCATCTGTTGTTGGACACCTAGGCAGATTCTGTATCTTACCTGCTATGAATAGCGCCATAATAAATATGTTATGCAGGAATATCTTTTTATGCTAACTTTATTTAGATATATACCCTGAAGAAGAATGTTTTGGATCAGATGATAATTCTATTATTATATTTTGAAGATCTTCCATACTGTTTTCCATAAAAACTATATTAATTTACATTTTACCAAAGTATAAAATAGTTGCTTTTTCTCTGTATTTAGCCAGCATTTGTTGTTTCTTTGTTTGTTTGTTGTCTGTTTATGTTATTGATTCATTTTTTTCTCATTTTGATGTGTCTTTTTTTTTTAATTCCTTTATTTATTACAGTGTCTCGCTACACATCACAGATTCTTTTTTCGTGGGGGTGGGGGGTGAGCTCAGCCGGCCCTGCGGGGAGGGGCTGGCATGGCATGTGGTGCTGGGGCTCGAACCGTGGTCCCTGAGAGGCACTCTAGACCGCTGAGCTATCTTGCCAGCCCTGATGTGTCTTTTTAATTGAAGTGATATGGTATCTGACTAGAGTTTTGATTTACAATTCCTTACTCGGAATATTAAACAATTTGATATAGATATTGGCCATTTGTATTTCTTTCTTTGTATAAAATTGCATTTATATTATTTGGCTATTTTTAATTTATTACTTCTTTTTATAAAAAATTAAACACAATAATAGGAGAATAACAAGTTAATACACTGAATATTATTATCTTAAAAGTGATTACTCTAATTATAACATATGGACACACAAAAAAATCTCCAAACAGAAGAAACTTCTACAAACCTTTCTTTTTAATGAACTAAGAGAAACTAGTAGTATGACTATCTTGTATTTCTTTTCCTTTACTTCCTTTCCCTCTAGCCCCACCCTAGTTTTTCTTGCCTTTTTAACTAACTTTTTCCCATTTCACAACATCTATTTTCCATTTTGGGTAGTATTTACTTTTTCAGTTTCTCACACCAGAGAGACTGATGTTTGCATGTATGCATTACTTCCTTTTGCTTTTCAAATGTTTGAATTCTTTTATACATTCAGTGTCATGGATAGATTTAAAACATGCACCCAAATTCTCCTCTGCATGGAGAGCGACTGGACCATGGAGGTGCTCCATGTGGCCTATTGCTAGAAGGTGGGGCCTGCTTGGAGGAGGGGTGCTGGGGCTGTGACCCGAAGGGCCTCCATGCCTCCCCACTGCACCTTCTCTCTCTGCTTCCTGCCTGCCATGACTTGAGCAGCTCTCCTCACAAGACCCTTCCACCACGACATCCCTGCCTTGATGCCACCAGCTGTGGGCTGAGTCCTCTAAAAACTGTGATCCAAAATAAACCTTGCCTCCTCTAATGTTTGGGTGTTGGGCATTGCATGTCATTGAGAAGCACAGCCTGGATGTCTACCAAATATACTCTTCTAGCCTGTAGGTTGTCTTTTCAGTTCTGTTAATCATTCGTTTGAGATGTAGAATGTTTTCAGTTTGTTATAATCCCATTAAAATTTTTTTGCTTCTCCTTCCTGTATCCATTGAAGAAGAAAAATCACTAAGATGGGCTAGGGATGTAGCTCAGTGACACAATACCTGTCTGGCAAGAGTGAGATCCTGAACACAATTCTCAGTACCAAAAGAAAAAAAAAAAAATATGAACAATAGAAGAAACAAAGCAACACTTGAAAACAAAAGAAAATCACACCAGTATTTCAAGGCATTTTGTCCATGTTTTTCTCTAATAGTGTAAGATTCTCAGATCCTACATAAAGGTCTTTGATCTATATTGATTTTTATATTTGGAATTTTGTGAGAAGCATTTATGTTACTTTTATTTACAAAATAACAGTTGTGTAATTTCAGCAGTAAATGCACCTAGCTTTAGGCTTTTCTTTGAAATGAGACTTTATTACAGTTTCCAATTTCATTTACTTGTTATTGGTCTCCTCAGGTTTTTCATTTTTAAATATTTGTTTCTTGGGCCAGCCAAATAGCTCAGCAGATTAAAGCACCTGTAAGCAGGTGCAGGGGCTAGGGGTTCAATCCCTTGGCCTGCCTTGCTGACCCCACCCCTAGGGCACTCTAAGATAGCAATTGAGGCTTGGCGTGGTGGTCTCTGTAATCACACAACTTGGGAGGCTGTAAACAGGAGAATCACTACAAGTCTGATCTAGTAGTGAGACCCTAAACACCCTGTAGACCCTTCCTAAAATACTATATATATTTGATACAGGGCCTCACTATGAGTTGAGACTTATAGTGATCCTCCTGTCTCAACCTCTCCAACACTGGGATTATAGGCATACACCACTACACCCAGTTTCTGGTTTCAGGGTCAGCTTGGTGTTCCTGGGTGCCAGGCCTTGGAGGGCATGCAGTATGGAGGATCAAATTCAAGTCCTTGGACTTGCCAGGCAGGTGTCTGCCCAGCCCCTAATCAGTTTTTTATATCTCTTTGGTAAGTCACATTTGTCCAGAAATTTGCCCATTTCTTCTGATTTTTTCTGATTTGCTAGCATTGATTTTTTTCCAAAGTAATCTCTAATGATGCTTAGAACTTCTTTAGATTCTTTATGATCTCTAATTTTAATTGTTAACTTTCTATTTTATTCCTTCTCTCTCAATCTCTCTCAATGTAGCTGAAGGGTTGTCAACTTTTTTTCTATTTTCAAACGACTCCATTTCATTGATCCTTTCTATCATTCTTTTAGATTTTTATTTCACTTATTTCTGTTCTGATCTTTATTATTTCTTTTCTTTCACTAATTATGAGTATAGCTTTTTTCTTGCTTTTATTACCATAAAATGTATACTTAGGTTGTTTGCTTCAAATATTTCTATTTTTATGTAGGCATTCATTGCTACCAATTTTCTCATTATTGCTCTTGCTGCATCCATAGATTTTAGTATGTTATCATGTTCATTTGTCCCAAGAATTTTATGAATTTCCCTTCTGAAACCCACACTGACCTACTGTTCCTTCAAGTGTGGTGTTCAGTTCTCATATATTTATATGCTTATAAAGGTTCTCTTGCTGTTGACTTTTGGTGTCCTTCCATTGTGATCAGAAAACAAAAAGGCAATTTTAATTTTTTTTTAATTTGTTAAGGCTTGTTTCTTTGCCTAATATAAAGTCTATTCCGAAGGGTGATCCATGCACGCTGAAAAACATGTAGCTGTTTAGTGGAATGTTTTACAAAAATATCTATTAAATCTATTTAACCTACAGTGTAGCTTAACTCATTTTTCTTGAGTGTTTGGATGAGAGCTATTGGTGAGAGCAGGTTATTGAAACCTCCATTATTACTATTATTATGTTAGAGTCTATCTCTTTCTTTACGTTTAATCGTATTTGTGTTGTATAAAAAGATTTTCCATTATTATGCACATATAGCATTATAATCATTATATATTCTTTTATAAGGAAGAAACAGTACAATGGCATGAACATGGAGAAACACAAGAAAGTACGCGACTGTGGAGCAAATGCTTAGTCTCAGAGATGAGGGACTCAAAGACAAGTATAGGTTAAAACCTAAACAGAAAGAAAAGAAAGATCCCAGTGCTCTAAAGAAAGAGAAGCTCCCGACATCCTTCCTGCTTATTCTTCCAGTATAGTACACAGCTGGGTCCACCTTATATCCTGGTTGATACCAACTTTATCAACTTTTCCATCAAAGCCAAATGGGATTTGGTGCAATCGATGGTGGACTGTCTACATGCCAAGTGTATCCCTTCTACAACTGATTGTGTATTGGCAGAAACTGAGAAATTGGTAAAAGATGAAAGATTTATATGATCTGAAGAGAAACCAGAGTATGAAACAGAGAAATTGGGAAGAAATATTGAGTGGCCCTAAGGATTGGCAAGGATCCCCAGTTTGGATGATTACCTTGCATGCATAAAGGGACTACACAGAGGACTGCTTAGTGCAGAGAGTACCTGAGCACAAGTGTTACATTGTGGCCATGCTTGACAGGGACCTTAAATGGAGAATCTGGCAGATCCCTGGAGCTTCTATCATGTACATTTCTAATCACAGATAGAACATTGAATGCATGCCAGGTCATTATGCAACCCTTCGGTTCTGATTCTTACAAAACAAAGTTCCTCTGAGTCCTTCCAACCAACTTTTTGTTTTCAGTTCATTCAGCATGCTATAGCATGAACTATTCACCCACTGGCTGTATTATCAGCTGAGTATGGTTGAATAAGTTCACTTATTATTGACGTTTTCTGAAAAAATATATAATCATATCTGCTTGATGAATTGATTCCTTGATTATTATATAGTGGCCTTCTCTTCTTACTGTTTTTTGTCTTAAAGTTTACTTTATCCAGTATAAATTAGCTACTCTTACTGAACTTCAGATGCTACTTACTTGGAATATCATTGTTTTACAATTTCAATTTCAGTCCATATGCATCCTTACTAGTAACATGAGATTTTGTAGGCAGGACATTTTTGAATCTTATTTTGTCAGCCATTCAGCCAATCAATATCTTATAACCACTCAGTTAGTAATTCCAGAAACTATTGGTCTGTGTAGTTTCTATCAAGAAAACTTTTCAACTCCTCAGAAGCAACAATCTTCAACTCATCTCTTTACTTTGATGCTCACCTTTATATCTTTTGTGTGTGTGTATGTGTGCGGGGTCCACAGGGTCTACAGGTTCTCACTATGTAAATCAGACTCATAGTGATCCACTTGTGTTCAACCTCCTAAGAGCTGGGATTATAGGCATGTGCCACCATGACAAGTCTCAGTCACCTTCTCAGTGCGTTCCGGGGCCAAGGCTGGCATGACACACCAGGGATTGAACCCCTGGCCACCATACTCTTCCTAGGCAGGCACCTTAGTCTGCTGAGCTATCTGGTTTGTCTTTAAGAGTATATATAAATATCTCAAATTTTATTACTTTATATTGGCATAGCTTTAAAATATTTAATATTTTTGAGTTTCACATAGACTTTGTTTCATCTTCTAATATATCACAACTTTATTTATATCAACATTCAGGATTAATTTGATATAGTTTGCAACCACAAGACCACTATTCACAGCAGAAATATAATATCATTATATTTTATTTCAACTTTCTTTTCATAAATCTGTGTTTTCTTGCAGTTCATTTATTTTTTTATTCACAAATTACTATTGGACTCTATGATTCTTTGGGCTTGAGATTCATTAAAAACAAACCAGATGAAATTTTACACCACTGTGAAACTTTTGTGCTTGGAACAAAAAAGATGGCAACACATGATAGTGACAAATATTAAAAATAATATAATTTATGTTCTTCTATCAGAAGGTAATCATCTCAGCTATTCTGTAAAATTACTTGCATAATTTTCTCATTCCTTTCTTTTCTCCTTTCCCTCAATTTCATTGTTTTAATTTGTACAATATGTATTGTTGTATGCTACTGTTTCTGTCTCTGTTATTGCTATTTGTTTTTTATTCTTTAAAAAATAAAAGGTAATAAATAACATGGAGAAAATGAAATTAGGAGTGAAAGGAGGATCTCAAGTTTTAAACATAAAAATGTATATTCATACAAGTTTTGAGCTTCCTAGCTCTGTCTGCTAAGAATGTCTAGAAGCTAAGACAGACCAGTTGCAAGTAACATACATAGAACAAAAAAATTGCTTTCAAAATATATACTATCTCCCACTGAAAGTAACAAGGACCCTTTGAATAAATGGCTGATTACAAGGTCAAAGCAAGGACAGTACAAGATGAACGTGGCATGCCTTATTATGGAAAAAACGTTTGGAAGTGTTAGAAAATGGATAAGGGATAAGTCAAAAGGACACAAAAGACAGTGAAAAGTATTTTTCACTGGCCAAATTTAGGACAATGTAAGCAATTCACTTAGAATTTCACTTAAATATTTTCTCAGTGTTGTCAACAATCCTTGTACAGATTTTATCATGATTTAACATAAATCATGGGCTAAATCTCATTTGACTCTGAATTCCAAAACCTCCCATGGGCAGAGAGATTACTTGTTTCATGTTATAATGTTATGCTCAGATGGATTCCAAGTGAGTTAATAGCCCACTGTAATGTCTATCTTTAACACATTGGTAAAAGCCTCCTTATGTTAAACAGATGTGTCAAATTCCAATTAATTATTGTATTGGTGCAATCTGGTGTGATAATTTTACACATCAATTTGACTAGGCTCAGTTTCCATACATTTGGTCAAACTTCCTTCTGGATGTTTATGCCGAAGTTTGTGGAGAAGATTAGCATTTAAAACAGTTAACTCAGTAAACAAAACTGTCAGCCTAGCTCATCCAAGAAACTAAACTCCTGGCTTTGAACTCAAAGTAAAATATCAGTCCTTTCTGGGTTGTAAACCTGGAAAATCCAGACTAGAACCATACTATCAGCTCTCCTCGATCACCAGCTAGCTGAACACAGATCTTGGAACTTGTCTGCCTCCATAATCTTACAAAATAATTGCTTTTCTTTGTATATGATCTTGGCAATCAGAGAACCAACCATGAAAATTAGACTCTCAATTCACAAAATTCCAGTATACTAGAGAAAGTGTATGTCCACTAAAAATTTATTCCTCGGCTTCTACTGCCAAGATGGTAGCCATTTTCCCTGAGTTCCCTCTGTTTCCATCTGGAGAGACATACAGAATCCCCTCTCTAATTAACATGCATAAAATTTCCTATTTTTGCTCCCTAGCAAATAGCCTATTTAATTTATTTATCTATTTTTCTAAAATTTTGTCATCTGTCCAGACCAACTGACATCTGTTTTCTTCCTTCTGAAATAGCAGCACTTCAAGGCACAAAAAAGGACAAATAAATATTTTTCTCATCATCTCTTCTCATTAAATATAAACATGACTTCTCCTAGATCGTGGGCTTATACCAATTTCTTCTATTTCTCCTTTAAAATATTCTGAGCAATATTAGTTTTATTTCCACCAATCATATCATTGTTAATGAAGACTTACCACAGGACCATAATTTAAGTGCATAGCAGACTTCAAAATGTTGAGTTCCTCATAGTAGAGTCACAAGGTTAACAGTCATACCTAAGTACCCCCAAATATCTTATTTTATTTTACATTAAATTTATTGAGAAAGAAGTAGCAATAGCACAGTTTCAAAACAGATTAGTAGGACAGTTATAATAATTAATAAATCACATATTGTTCTTAGTAGTAGTTATTCATAGTTCAAAATGCAAACATATCTTGTCTAAACACTAGTGGTTCAAACTTTCTTCTCATTAAACTAAGAGAAAATAGCTGTATATTTATGCTGTTTTCTATACACAGATATATAAATAATTTTCATTACAAAATGGTCATTCATTTGTATCCCTTTTTTATTTACTTTTGTCAGAGATGAGTATTCCATTGCCATTTAAATATTATAGGTTTGTGAATTCAGCAAAATAATCCGATATAGTCCACTAGTCCATAATAGTACTGGATTATCCGTAGGACTGGCAATTTCAGAAGTTGTTGACTTGAGCCTTTTATAGTTCAGCATATTACTATGGCTTTACTTTTTATACCTCATTTTTAAAGATGGTTAAGACAAAGATAAAGCAAGACCTATATAACCAGAAATGTAATTTTTGTATCTGACAAGGTCAGTCAAATCCCCTTAAGATTTAACCTAAAACCCTGTACAACAGTTTGTAGATCCTTTGTCAGTGTCAGCCATGTGGATGAATCATGGCCATTGCTTGACCAATTTGCTCTGTGTGAAAGCCTGAGAGAATGTTTTTCTCTCCATGTGACTCTCCTTAGGCACTCTACATCATCAATCACTTTCCTCCGTGCCCCATAATCTCCTCAATCAGAAAATTGGGGAGAGAACTGAGTTACAGGATGTTCCAGTACTGGTTCACCTATGTCCTGAGTCCTCATTGACCTTGAAAAGCTAGGACCAAAATGTTGGCTGTCCTTGAAATCCTTATTTTTCTCTAATTTTGGGTCTGCAAACTTAAGTTGTTAATCCTCCAGAAGAGAAGCTTAAGATATTATAACCCTAAAACACAGGCAGTTTAGCTGAACCTCACTATCTGTCTGAATTTCAAACATGTTAGACATAACATGCAACAGATATTTTCCATCAACTATTAATATTTTTAACTTTAAATCCCTATAGAATGTGAAGAAAAAAATAGTCAAAAGTAAAAAATGAAAAATATTTTAAAAATAGGAATAAACAATTACATATTTTTACACAGAAATTTAGAAATCTAACCATACAGAGCATTGTAGCAGTACAGTCCTATGGCATTTTTTTCTTGCCACTTTTTTTCATTTGTTACCCTTTCATAAAAAAAACATTTACTTGAGACACAGTATAGCAGTAATTGATATGATATGACAAGCATTACATATTTAGAAGACTAAAATGACAGGCATTCCAAGCATAACCCTACTATTACATGTTGCCATATTCAGTGCAGTTGCTTAGTTCACAGGTATCAGCATATATAGTTAGTCAGGATAAGAATCCTACCAATTAACTGCTATATTCAGAAATCTGCTGAAGATTTTCAGGATCATTGCCTTAACCATCTTGTGCATATAAATGTATAGTTTTGCCACTGTTACATTTCCTAGCTTTTCTCCTTGCCCTCTTTTCATTGTTTAATCCTTAATTCTTGCTTTCCTTTTAATTGTTTTATATCCTTCTGTTTTTACTTCTTTTGTGTTCTTACACTAGGGAGACTATACAATATTTGCAGATGGGGGTCTGGTTTATTTCACTGATTAGTTTATCTTCAAATGGCATCTACTTAAATATAAAGACTTCAAGTTTATTATTCTTTATAGCTGAGTAATAATCCATTGCACAAAAATACAACATCTTTTTCTTCCATTCCTCAGGTGACAGGTATTTTGCCTATTTCCAAGATTTGTCCATCACAAATTGTGTTGCTATAAACATAGGTTCACATATGTCACTATAAAATGACATTTTCAGTTCCTCTGGGACAATTCCCAGTAGGGTGCACCCCAGTTTAGTAAACAAGTATTTTAATCCATTTCCATTGCTTCCAGATATGTTCAGTCCACTACTTCAAGGATGATAAGATAGATAAATTTATTGTATACCATGTCTTATAATCCAATGTTGTATTGCAACATCACAATGCCTACTACAACTACAAACAAAATCTTTAAACAGAGTGAGAGAGGGAGAGAGACAGACAGACAGAGAGAGACAGACAGAAAGAGAGACAGAGATAATTTCATAAATACCTCATGAGTTCTAACTTCCTAGTCTAAAGTGAAAGATAAACTGCAAAACACAGGCATAATTCCTGAGAGGGAGGAATTGTTACAGTGTGCAATGAGTTAACTGAATTTTGTGCTTTAACTGTGGGAAATTATTACAAGAAACTTTTTACTTCCTGTTATCTACTCTAAGGAATAAATTCTCACTCTTTAGCAGTAAATAACTGTTTCTTGTCAAGGCATCAAGCAGAAACAGACTCCCTCCCTAAGTATCTTCTGTAAACACAGTCAGCTTAAGATGTATCCTATAAAAATAAGCTCTTATTGCTAAACTGTGAAGGACCCATAGTTACAAACAGTTTGCAGCTGTGTAAAATGAATGTAGTTCTCTGTTGCTCTGTACTAGATAACAAATTTGCTCACCAAATAGCATGTGATTCCTTTTACATAATATCCTCTGCTACCTGTGTTTGCCACTGATCAGTCTTCTCCCTGCATGAGAACTGGTGACCCTGAGCTCAGTAATAAAGGCTCTTAAAACTCCTATCTGGCTGATCTGGTTCCTATATTAAGTGACCCATTATACAATGAAACTTCAAACACTATAAACTGGATGGATTTTGTTTATAATAACTGATATATCCACTTTGTGACCCTAAAAAAGTCTCTGACTTTCAAAAACTTTGTTAGTCAATATAATTCACAACTAAGTGTGCACTGATTTCACACACACACACACACACACACACACATTTTGCTATTTCTAGCTTAAGTAATTTAACAAATAATCCTATACTATTGATAATATAAATATTATTTACCATAGTTTATTGTATATTTTCATTCTATTATTAGTTACTGTAAAAAATTATGAGCTCATAATCTAGCTTTTAACAGTTTCTTTTTCTCTCAGTACACTGATTGACTATCACTACTTGAAAAAGAAGTTAGATTGTTGAATACACACATACAAAACTTACTATATCTAAAATCATTCCAAAGTATTACTTTGGAAAGTAATACTTGTACTTACGATATTTTAAGATATCATTGGAAGTGAATACATTTTTATTCCCAAACAAAAGTGCTAACTCATTCATTTATACAACATATTGCTCTGTAATTCAACCCTGAGTTACATATTAAGATAACAGATTAGTAAACCACAGTCCCTAACTGTAAGAAGTTTACAGGATTCTAGTAAGTTAAACATGGAAAATAAATAAACAACTACAATGCAGTTTTCTTCATCTCCTTAAGAAAAACAGGGAGTATAAAATCACTTAATTAGTGCCCTTAGAAATCAACACACAGAAGGTAAACTTATAAATTGTGTTTAATAAGATAGACTGGTCTTCAGGCAAGTAAAATTTAGACTATTCCATGAAACTTAAAGCAATTGTACCAATTTGACAATGGCTACTGCAACAACTAAAATACATATAGAAATTTTTTTAAAATGTACATATAGTCAAAGAAGCAAAGTTTGGTTTTGGCCAAACACTGCACAGGGGAAGAATTTAATCAGGTTCATAAGATTATCAATACACCTAAAGTTGTATTCTTGTCACAGAGATTGTCATGTCCAGCTCTTGGAAGCTAATACCATGAAGTACTGAAATTATATATGTGTATAAATTTGTACATGTATATAAATGTACATGTGTATATCAACGCTGATTCCATGCTCAACAAACTTTCCTGATCAGCTGCCTTTCACTATAGGTTACCTGCCAGGAGAAAAGGTCCTTATCAGCGAATGTGAATGTCAATTTGGCTTCACAGATGTGTCCGTTTTTCAATTGACAGAATGGGCTCTTGGGATCCTTTAGTGAGGGTTAGCATCTTCATGTCCAATTGCATTTATTAACTTAGACATGCTGATGCTAGCCTCTGAGCACACAAGGCTAAGAATCTGATTTGGGACTGTAGTCTCACAAATAAACATCACTGTGGTAATCCATACAAATGACTAATTGACTTTTCATCTTAAAAAAAAAAAAAAAAAAAAAAAAAACCTCTTTATTCTCACTGTGTATTATTTAAATCTTCTAAAGTAATGAAGGCTGTAGGTCATATAGGAGAGCAGTAAAGGTCATACGCAGATATACAAGCAGTGTACTTAATTATAACTGGAATAATTTGTAAGAGCCAAAAGAGAACTAGCTCATGCTTATCAGAGGCTTTCCTTTGCCAGATGGATAAGTAAGAAAAAAGTACCAAAAAGGTAAAAATTATTCATTACAAGGAGCTGAAAATGTGAGAAAACATGAAAAAAAAAAAAAAAAAAAACAGAATCTAAAAGGTCTATTCTGTTGTGGTGAAAAACATGCTATGAAATAGATGACCTTGCCCATGTTAAACATTACAAAATTATGAGGGATTTTGTATGCCTTCTCCAAGCAACTGTTAAATGCATTGAGCATTTACCATGTGCTAGGCCCTCTGGGAATGCATTGAGTGAGAGGGCTACCTTACTGGGATAAGATTGAGAAGGCAAATTTTAGATTGGAGTTAATGGTGACAAGAAAATAAGTTTGATCAGAACATTAATAATGATTTCTATAAATATTTAATGCAAGTCACAATGCATAAACAAAAGTTTACATGGCAGGCCTGGAATTTTACGAGATCTACTAACAAAGTTGACTTTTAGCTTGTATCTGGAAACAGAACTTCAAGAAAGTCCTCATAGTTCCAGCCAGATAGCTGAGTGGATCAAAGTGTCTTCTTAGGCAGACTCAGGAACTGGAGTTTGATCCCCTGCTTGCTGTGCGAGCTCTTCCCCCAGAGTGCACTGAGATGACGATTGATATTGGGCATGGTAGCACACACCTGTACTCCCAGTGCTTTGGAAGCTGAAAGCAGGAGGACCGCTACAAGTCTGATCTATGTAGTCAGATCCTGTATTTTTATAATAAATACATAAAAAAGATCACCCTTTTAATTCCCTAGCCTGTTAGAATACACTGGTCTAATATCTTTATATGATATATTATACTGAGTACCTACTCTATTTCCCTTCTAAGGATCTAGAATTCTGTCATGTATGAGGCAAAGGGACTTGAATAGGCAGCCAACAATGTAAGCTTTGGCACTGCATTTCTATTAAGTTTGTCTGATTGGTAAAGATAACATTTACTATGTTATAATAACTCAGTCCCGAAAATAAATATGGTATCTGTGTGTCTGTACAGGGAAAGGACTGTTGGAAGCTTATCCCTGACCTTCTCTGGACCATCATGAAAGATTTCCCTTTGACAGCTCTGCTTTCTGTCCTTTGGTTGCACTAAATTTACCTAGAGTGCAGCTTTGTAGAACTCTTACAAGTCATGCTAGCAAATCACTAAACTCAGGAGTTCATTGAAGACACTCAACACAGTCAGATGGCAGACATCAAGATGGAAGTAATTGATCAGAAAACAAACTTGGAAAGTAATAGAGTTTAAATGAGGTACTGGACAAACTTATTGTTAAGCGATTTTTTTTAAAAATCTGAAAAGCAGCAAATTTAGGGCAAGAGTATTTTAATCTTAGGCTTAATATTTAAGTTAGCTATGAAATATCTTGTTAGTAGATAATAATAAAGAAACAAAGGCTTGGAATCAGTAAAGAAATATTGACAGTATATAGATGGAATCATTCACATGCAGAAGGATATCTATTAGATTGTATGAGTAACATTTATAAAGAGAGAAAAAAAGAATAAACACTTAACCACATAGAATGACAACACTGAAGAGCCAAATTGAATAAACATCACTAAATAGAAAAAGTTATTATGACAAATGTCAAGGAGCAGTAAGCAATACCATACAAAGTCAAGTCTGAAGATTTGTCATGCTAAAGGTGTCCAAAACCTTGGAGGGAAAGGTCTTAGCAGGTTGTCCTCCCCTGGGACAGGGCAGAAGAGGCAACCAGATTCATGAGTAAGCAGGAAATAAGGAAATAAAACACCAAAATGAATTCATATGATACCTTAGAGAATAGATGAGGGCCACACTTTACCATTTGTCACACACACACACAAACACACAAAATAAATCAAAACAAAAAGAAGATTGAGATCCAGCTGCCAGTGTCAGCATGTGGTCTTGGAGAATACACACTGGGCCTTACATTACATTATTAGGTTTTTATATGGAAGAAAAATGAAATGTTAGTCTTTGTCTTCCAAAACTCACATAAACTATTTGTGATAATAGTAGTAAATTAAAAATAGCTAATATTCATTATTAACTGTATATGAAGTGCTGTAAAACCTATTTTACAAGGCTTATCTCATATCTCTCTGAATCAGCTCTAAGTATGTCAGGTAACTGAAGCTTAGAGTCTGAATAGATAATCCAAGAACCCACAATGAATGAGCAAAGAGGTCAGGATTTTAGCCCAGCAGGCTCTTTGTCTCCCAAGCAGCTCTCATAATTGCAAAGTGGTAAGAATTAAGTTTGGGTATATCCTGCAAAAGAGAAGTAGTATCTTCAAGATTTGGCAAATAAGTACCATTACTTCCAGTGTAAACTCTGATGCAGTGGAGAGATATCATAATTATGTGTTTTAGTCCCTTTGTACTGTATAAGTCATCCTTTTTTTTTTTTTTTTTTTGCACTGGGAATCAAACTCAGGAACTTGAATTTGCCAAGCAGATGCTTAAGCCACTAAGTCATTCCCCTCATACCCTAACTTATCCAAGTCATCTCATATCAGGTATCATCACTTTCCAAAAAAACCAATAAGATAGATAAGTCAGGCTTTAATACCATTCCATGCTTGAGGAACAGACTCCTGGGACTTAGACTACTTATTTAGTTAAAGTCACATTTATTAAGAAATGATAGAACTCAGAATGTTCTCCAAGACTTTCCTATTTCTGCTATGGAACATTACATAGATAACTATGGCTAATTAGTATAGACTAAATTGATACAAAATATGCATACATGGTCAGCACAGAAAGAAAACTTCCTGACTAGACCAAAGTAAAATTTTGAGGCTCATGAATAATTTTTCAGCTGACATATCTGCCCACAACTATTTTAGTTTATCTGCAATTCCTTGGCAGGAATCCTGAGCTTCCCACTCTTAAAAAAAATCTCCTGCAGGATAAGAAATGCCTAAGGGCAATTGCTCTGGTAGGGAAATCAAGGGAAAGAACAGCCTAGCATGCAAAGGTACAACAGCTGAGAAATTGAGAAATGATGATGTAGCTCCGTGATTTCTGACAAATCCTTTTTAGGGCAATGAATAATTGCACTCTACCTATAGACAAAAATCTTATGTAAACAGAGTGGAATAGTCCTGATCAATGATACTTTAAGTCCAAATTTAAAATGTGCCTATGCAGTTGCTCTCTATCTTTTTCCCTTTAACATTTTATTTCCAAGCAAATGTATTGAAAAGCTAAATTTTGCCTATGCATTTGTCTGAATATACATGCTAAAACTGGAATTAGGAAAACAGGATGAGAGAAATCCTCTCCAGAACGGTCAAAAGGATTTTGCAGACCCCTGCCCTGTTCCCAACACAGTCACAAGAGCCTCACTGATAGGCAGCCTGCTCTCCCCACCTCTCTCCCCACCCCCCAGGTGCAGAATGTAAGCAAACCATTGGAGAGCTACAGGACCTTGGTGAACCCTGCCCCACTTTCTCATAAAATCTGGAGACTTGTTGAGATTCACCCAGCCCCTTGCTATTACAAGAGCCTTGATGAACACAACATTGCCACAGCTACTTTTGTGGGAGACTTGTTGAACTTTAGCCAGCTAACCCACTGTCTCAAAAGCAGGCTGAGGCCCTGAAAAGTAAGGGGCCTTGTTGAGCTCTACTGTACCCATCATCAAGGGAACTTGCCTGAGATGCAACCTGCCACCTTGCCATCCTGACAGCTTTGGTGGTCACCACCTTGCCCTGCCCAGTGTCATGGGAAATTTGCTGCGCTATGGCTTATGCGCTCCACCACCTCGGAAGCCCTACTAAACCCTAAACAGCAGGAGCTTTGGTGAGGCTACACCAGCCACACACTGTCCTGGGATATTTCATGACAATTGCTCCACCCCCATATGATCACTGGTAAGCCTGGGTGAAAAATCAGAGCTTCAAACCTGTCAAAATGAAGGAGCAAAAGGCAATCTCAGACATTCAGCCTACCCAGAAAGATCCAGGAGGTAAGGACATATAAGAATATGAAAGTCGCACACCTGAAACTTCCCAAATGATAGGAACTGAATTAAACAAACAACTCCATCAGGCAATAGAAGAAATTAGATAACAATTTCTCAGCTAAAAAAGTAGAAAAAAGAAAGAAAAAGAAATGACAGCAATAATGAAAGAATTACTCAGTATATCTAAAGAAAACAAATAATAAAGTAATAGAGGAAATAGAAAAATGGTGGAAACATTGAATGAATGATCCAGGAAAGAATTAGAATGAATGAAAAAGTTTCAAGGAATTTAAAATTTCACTGAAAGCTCACAAAAACACTTGGACAAAACTGAAGATAGAGCTTCAGATCTTGAACACAGCCTTGCAGCAAGCAAGAGCAAAAGGAAAGATCTCTTAAAAACAGCAAGGAACCAGGAAACAAAAAAATCAACATCTGGATAATGATGCAAAGAAAAACAATAAAAGATGGATACATGTGACTGAAATAACAGGAGTCAACATAAATGACATAAAAAGACTATTTGCAGAAGTAGTAGCAGCCAATCTCCCAAGCATGGGAGAAGAATCTGGCTTACAAATAAATGAAGCATATAGAACTCCAATTAACCATGACAAAATGAATCTACACACAAACACATAACAATCAAGATCCCAGAAATTCAGCAAAAGGACAAAAAAGAAACAGATCACCTACAATGGAAAGCTCATCATAACCAGGACAGATATATGAAAAAATGTTCCACATTATTGATCACTCAAGAAACACAAACTAACAGAACTCTGAGATTCCATCTCACCCCAGAAAGAATGGGTATCAGCAAGAAGTCAATCAGTAACAAAACCTAGAGTGTTCTGGGGGAAAAGGAACCCTCCACTGTTGGTGGAAGAGTAGATGGGTACAGCCACTATGGAAACCAGTGTGGAGGTTCTTCAAAAACCAGGATTAGAGGTTCCATTGAACTCATGTATTTCTCTCCTGGGTATTCCTACAGAACAACTGAAAACATCAGTTGATATGTGTGCACCTGTGTTAATACACTATAATTTCTCATAGGTAAATCTTAGAAACAACCCAAATGCCCATCACTTAAGGGACAGATAATACAACTTGGTGTTTTTATATAATGGAATATTACTCAACCATAAAAAATAAAACTGAGGCTTTTGTAGGTAAATGGATGCAACTAGAGACCATACTCATAAATGAAATTAATCAAACCTACACATGTAAATGTTATATTACCTCACTAGAGTAAGAACTTGAAAGAGTCAATAAAGTCTGAAAGTTCCAATAGATACTCTTTAAGGGAAAGAAACTGTTCAAAGGGAAGAAACAACTGGAATGAGGAAAAAGATAAAAGAAAGAAAGGAAGGGACAATTGGACTACTGATTTCTTCTGATCTATTGAAAGGAGCAGTTAATGAGTAACTTTTTTCTCCTTTTAATTTTTTTATAAATTTTCTGACCTATAATATTGCATGGTTATGTCTAGTAACCTGAAAAAATAATTGGAAGACAACAATACACAGCATAATAACCAGTATTTAATTACTTTTATTTTCTTTAATGAAATTGTGCATTATTTCTAATAGCTAATTTTACTGTTTTTATTTCCTTTAAAAAGTATAAAAACCTATTTAAAAAGGAATTTTTGCCCTGAGCTATAAATAAAAGGAAAAAAATTGGTAGCTATAGAAAGATATAAATAAAAAATTAATCTTATCTCTTATAACCAGTGGAAATGAAAACTTTTCCTCATTTAAGCAATGGCCAGATGATTAACTTACTTGTTTTATAACTAAGACTACTGTAAAATCGGAAAAGGCACAGGATGAAAGTCACAAGTCTTAGTTAAATGACATGTAGATGCCACTAAAGCAGTACAATGGTATCATCAATCTTAGCCTGTGTGTTCCTGAAAAAATCTCCATCCACACAAGGAATTCCTCAGGAAGAAGGCTTTCTTCATTCTGCAAGTTTGGCTACCACCTTCATATTCATAAGCTAAATCTTAGTTTCAAGTGATTTGGATATGACACATAAAACTGGTAAGAAAAAGAAGTCTACAGAGGGTGACAATACTGAACTGTGGAGCACATACAGAGCCGCACTTCCTATTATTTGGTTAAAAAAGGGCTTATATTGTGGACAACTACCTAAACAACTAAAATACAAAATTCTTCACTAGTAGTAGACAGTGACAGCAGAAGTCTTGTGTTGATTAAGGAACATAGTGAGCTGTGAGATTCTGATAGTCAAAGAAACTATCCCTGACCCTTCTGAAAATATAATGTGACTTAAACAAATTAAGAAATGTTCTGCATATACCAGAGGAGGTTCTGAGTAGAAAACAGGGCATATTTGGCAACTTCCAGCCTTCCATGCCACCATTTCCATGTTTGCTTCTGTTCTTTAGGTTACCTCATTCTGCTAATATGAATGCTTTACAGCCATCTCTGTGTTCAGCACATTCTTAGAGAAGAAGAAGGATAAGAATTGCAGAGTGAAAGCCATGGGAGAGCTACTCACTCCCTCTTTTTAAAAAAATGTATTTAGTACAGGGTTTACAGGGTCTCACTACATAGATCAAACTCGTAGTGATCCTCTTGTTTTCAGCCTCCCAAATGCTGGGATTACAGGTGCACACCACTACGCCCAGTTTCAGTGGGCCCTGGGGGTGGGGCCGCAATGGTATGCTAGGGATTGAACTCAAGTCCCTGATCTGATTGGTCCTTCTCTCCCTCTTTTAAAGACCATTCTTAGAGGAAAAAACATTCCAGGAGGATGGTGGAGTATAGAGCAACAGAGAAAGAGTGATAATAGATCTACAAATCCAAACTTAACATCCACTGTGAGAGTAAGTGATAGACATGAGAAAGCCAGATAAATTCTCTCCCATACTTCAACAGCCATATCTAAGAAATACCCAGGGAGAATGTGCTTCATTCTCTTGAACAGAACCTTCTCTTGATTCACTTTAAACCTCATTTTAAAACAAAAGACAGAATACCTAAGCAAAGTGAGAGACAATACTGCTTGAGTTACAAGTATTAAAAAAAGTTGTTACATTTCATGCCCTCAGTGATAGGGTGTTGCACTAATTTGCTTAATTCTTGCTAAAAAGTCACAGCAGGTCCAGCAACTGACTCCACTACTTCTATGTTCCTGTTAGGAATAATTAAATGTTCTTAGCAAAGGATATTGAAATCCAAGCTGGTCTGTTTGTGCCTTAAATATGCTTCTCAGCCAATGCAGCCTTCAGAAGTTTTACCATTTCTCACAGTTTTAATTGGGAAATAAGGCATATGTCTTTTCTCTTTTTGTATCTCCATAGGATTGTTTTACACCAGACCTATGTGTGACTTGTTCCTTTACTTCCACAAGGAAGCATTGCTCAACTCTTATGTGCTAGACCCTTCCACTCCATCAATTTGCCTTCTTCTTTAAAACTTATCATGGTTCTACAGGGTCTATTTTGTATTGATTTGTATGTATGTTGTCATTCATCTTCCTCACTTAGTTGTAAGAATCCAAAGAGAAGAGTTTTACTTTTTTTTTTTTTTTTTTTTTTTTTTTTTTTTTTTTTTTTTTTTTTTGGTATGTAATTGCTACAGGGTCTTACTACACAGCTTGGACTCCAGGAATCCTTCTGTTTTCGGCCTCCCCAGAGCTGAGATTGTGGCTTGGTGGCCAGCTCAGTGTGCCCAGGGGCAGGACCAGTGCAAGAGTTTTATTCTTATTGGGTTATTACCACATCCCCAGGATGTAAGATATCACCTATATATTGTAAATCTTACTAATGATTAATTTAGATTAAATGAACCAAATAAGTTAAATCGAGAATGGTGAAAAAAAAAAAGGAGAGAGAGACTGGCAGAAAAGAAATCTTGCAGAAATCAGCACAATACACTCTGGTGAAAGTGACTAAAGTCACATATGGAGATGAATAACATAGGACAGAATCTATATTAATATAAACATCAGTTGTAGCAAACAAAAATTAATATAATTTTGTTATTCTAAAAGAAATCCTTTGTGTGTGTATTTTGTTCCATTGGACATAGATGTTTGTGTCATATTGAATATTATTTTCAGGTTGCCATGGGAACAGTATACTTTATGTAATCAGTTATCTGATTTAAGGCACTTCCAATGTTGTCTGGAAGAAACCTCTGAAATTCTAATTGATATTATTAGCACTTGTTGATATAATCCTGGAAATCATTAAGTTGAAAATCAACAAATATGAGGAAGTCATATAACCACTCTGTCCTCAAGCAATGAAATTTTGATAGTATACTAATCATTATTTTCCTTGTCATACAGAATAGTATATAAATGTGAAGCTGAATTTAGAGTATTCAGCTTCAGCAAGTTGGAAATTTACAAGTAGACACAAGCAAAAACCTACTAACTCTAAAAGAAGCCAATTATTATCCACCACAATCATTGCTAAATTATGAGTCTGAAGAACATTTTAAACAAGATTTTTATCTTTATTTATTTATTTATTTATTGCAGAACCAGGGATTGAACTCAGGCCCTTGTGCTTGCCAGGGAAGTGCTTATTCCACTGAGCCATCTACCTGCCCCCTAAGATTTTTAATCTTATTTTGTCAGAAAAATCTATGTACAAATATATCTTTCTCAGGATACAAATTTTTATAGACTATTATTGACTGAATTGTATATGCTACAATTTGAGGTTCTAGTTTCGAGTGGGGCTGCATTTGGAGTAAGGAAGTAAATAGGTTAAATGTAGTCATCAATATGGGTCATTGATGCTGTAGCATTAGATTCCTTGTAAGAAGGAACATGTGAACTTTCTCTCCCTTTCTCTTTTTCTCCCTTCTGTCTCCTCTTCTTCTCCTTCACCTTCTATCTCTGCCATGTGAGAAAGAAACAAGAAGGTAGCTTGTTTCAGCATCCCAGGAAGAGAGCTCTCACAAAGACACAAATAAAGCTGCACCTCAGTCCTGGGCTTTTCAAACTCCAGAACTTCAAAAAGAAGTTTCTTTCTTTACAAACCACCCAGCCAGTACTATTCTGTTATGGTAGCTCAATGAGGAACATATATATCATATAAATTAAATACATATATATGCTTAGAGTAATACCCTTAATACATAAGTTATATGAAAAATTTCCATGTAATACTATAAGGTATTACATACATTTTAAAACTGTGTGCAAATATCCAAAAGGCTTTTAAAAATCTCAGGGTAAAATGTTGTAGAAAAGAACTAATTCTTAAATGTATCAGTTAGCACTGCTGTGAAATATATAACCCCAAAACTCATTGCCTTAAACCAGTAAGTACTAGGGCCAGTCAAATAGCTCAGCAGATTAAAGCACCTGCAAGCAGGTGCAGGGGCTGGGAGTTTGATCCCCTGGCATGTCATGCCAGCCTCACTCCTGGGGCAGCTGAGATGGCAATTGAGACTGGGTGTGATGGTGTGGGCCTATAATCCCAGCTAATAGGTGGATCAGCATGAGTACAATCTAGTAGTGAGACCTTGAACACCCTGTAGACCCTTTCCTAAAATACAAAAAAACAAAAACAAAAAAACTAGTGAGTACTTACTAAGTCTGTCTGAATAGTGCTTGCTTTCCTGCCAAGTAACTCCTACATCAGACCCATCTGTAATTTGTCAGCAGCTCTGCTGGTCTTGCCTGAACTGTCTCAAATGTTTAAGTATCTTCTGGTTGTTGGTGGGCTGCAGGTAGGATAATGGGACTTCTCTCTCTATAATTTGGGCCAACCTTACTCATCTTGTAGCAGTATGATGACACAGTTTCAAGAGAAAAAACAAACATAAACATACATAACTTTCTGAAGTCTAAGCTCAGAAATAACCTACTGTCATTTCAGCCACACTATATTGGCGAAAGCCAGTCACAGTGTACCCAGGTGCAACGCATACTACCTCTTGATAAAAGGACCCACAAAGCAGTTTGCAAAGGACATGGATACAGAGAATCCATTCATGCATTGCTTCAATGTAATTTGAATAATCAACTTACAAAGAGAATATATGAATTGAAATGAAGGTAGAGGGAGTACCAGGTGAGGATAAATCAGGAATGACATTTCTTCAGCATAATTATCTTAATTTAAGTAATACATACAGAGGAGTAGGAGGAGAGAGATTATTCTAATTTTCTTAATGAAAGAAAATTCACCTCTTAAGTTTAGAAAATTTAAAAGATTTAAATCAGAAGGATCTTAATTATATAACCTTAACATGAAGATATTCATTGTCTTGAGTAAATCAATTCACATTGTGCTAAAATCTGTTCAATTTTTCCCTTCCTGTTGTGCTAATACTTCCTTATAATAATTCCCTATGCACGAACAGTCACTGCTCAGCCAACCTGCCAATTCTTCCTGAGTAGGAGGCTGTCAAAGACCATAGAAAGGTAGGAACCATGCAACTGTCTTTCTGCATCACGACACTCACGAATCAGAACCAATGCTTTTATTAATACAGAGATAATGTGCGACTTTTGGCTTACATGTAGAGAAACAGAATTCTTGTGGTTACATCATATTTGAAGGTAGAAAAGGCAAAAAGCAAAGAAAATAAAGCTGTGCTAGGTTTCTTTGAAACCTTGATCATAATTTTTTCCCACTCTCTGTTTGCTGAGGTTTAAAATGAAACCACATTATTACACTTTGTAAGGAACGTGTAGTCTTTCTTTTAAGCTAGAAGAAAGAAGTTATTGAACAAAGTAACTTTTTATTAAAAACAAAACTATGATTAATGGGCTAAGGAGATAGCTCATTGGTCTAAGTGCCTGCCTGGCAAGTGCAAGGACCTGAGTTCAATCCTCAGTACCGTATGTTGTGCTGACCTTGGAACCCAGGGTGCACCATGCTAGCCCCCAAACCAGATGTGGTACTGCATGCCTGTAATCCCAGCGTTCAGCAGGCTAATGCAGAAGGATCACTATGAGTCTGAACTGTATAGTAAAACCCTGTATCAAATAAATATTTTAATTATGATTAATGTGTACCTTATGTATTAATGCACATCCAAGGACACCAAAAAGTCCTTGAATTTCTGTAATTAAACTTAATTTCTCTTTCATGTTCTAACCATTCCAACAAGGTAAAACTTCATCTCAGGGAATTTTGCAGTCTCTGTTCTCCCTCTGAGACACACACAAGCTCAGTGGGCTTATATAGTGTCAAAGTATTGTGGGCAAAAGGAACCTGGCCTCCTCCACTGGAGACCCAGAATTCACAGAGAAGGTGTTCTGCTTTCCACTTTGGCCCTCAGTGGTTGACCCTTGGGTGATGGACTATTTTGTCTGATTCTTGTCAAAAAGACCCCATCAGCCTGGGAAGATAGCTCAGTGGAATAAGTGTTTGCCTGGCAGGCACAAGGTCCTGAGTTTGATCCCTAGTACCACACACACACCATAAAAATACCCCATCAGGTTCGGTAATGGGCTCCATTTACTTCTCTGTTCCTGTTAGGAATTATTAAGTTTTCCTACCAAAGACATTGAAATCCCCACTGGTCTGTTTGTGTCTTAAATATGCTTCTTAGTCAATGCAGATTTCAAAGGTTTTACCATTTCTCAAAATTTTAATTTGTACATAAGGCATATGTCTTTTCTCTTTTTGTATTTTCTCAGGCCACCAGGGTTTGATTTTGGTTTTTGTTGTGGTGGTGGTTGTTTTCTGCTTCCCTGGGGCTCGCTCACCTTGGAGCCATGGCTAACATCCACATTCTAGTCATTCTCACGCTGAACTTTTTCTCTTTTCATGCTTAGGGAACCTGTCCTCCACATTATGTAGTAAGAGAGTTGTTTTTCCTCATATTTGCTGCTACATCATTCATCAACATCATGAAAACTTTGTTTCTCTAAGGACAGAGTGAATATCACATCTAGTCTGGCTGTTAGTGAAAAGTAAGCTCTAGGTTCTATAAAATGAGATTTGGATCTCCTACATCGAATTCTGCATGAATATGCTTAATAGTATTTAACTGTCTGCTGTTATTTAATAAAGATTTCAAAGATCATCTGATTTACAGACTAAAAGACTCATAAATAAGTTTTTCCATTTTGAGTTTTTTTTCCTATTTTTTAATTTACACTTTCCCCTGCTAAATATCTAGGTGTTTAAAAGAAGGGAGTTAAAGAGAAAAAGGAATCAAACACATTTGATAATCATGTGTGCTTATACATAATTATTTTTTCTTGGAAATAGCACATTCAGAATTACATTATGGCAGATTCTTTCCAAATGATTGAATTTCATGAAATACTTAGCAGTCAGTTCTAAAGCAAATGATGACAGAGACAGTGAAAAAAAGAAAGAACTGACTTTTTAAAACTAGGATATGGACCTCTTTAAGTCTAGTGTAAATTTGTTTAATTCTATCTTCCTATATATTTAACAAAAATTAGAAATACCATTTTTTTCCCTAATAAAACAAATCTAGATTTATTTTTCTTCAAACAGTTGCCAAGAGTGGAATCTCAGATAAATAGAAGGCACAACAGTTTTGCTCTAGTTGTTATTCAGATGAAGGGTTAGCATTTTTTTTTTCTTTTTCATTTTTTTTTAACAAATAGAAATGAAAAATTCTACTTCAAAAAAAAAATCTAACAATTCAAGAAAAGCCTATCAATTACATTCTAGACATTCAAACCTATCTTACAATTTAAATTTCAATAGTAAAAACAGTAGGTTTTAGAACTGCTTTGTGATCAATATAAAAAAAAAGCCCTATTAACACCGTTAAAAACAGTAAGTTTTAGAACTGCTTTGTGATCAATATCAAAAAAAAGCTCTATTAACACCGTTTATTTGGGTTCCAACCATATCAGTGAGAATAGTTTCTCCAATTTCCCATATGACCATTTTTCAGCATCAGAAGAGTCATGACTTGCAAAGAACAATTTAGTTTTTTCCTGCCTCCAAAATGTTCATCAAATCCTGTACTTCTCACAGGCTTTTGAAACACGTAAAAAATAAGTAAGAAATATTCCAATGAATGAAACATACCAAATGTCAGTAATAAGTGACATTCCTTTGGGGAAATGGCTGTTTTAAAAAAAAAAAATCCAGTCTGTATATGAAAAGTAAGCAAGGAAATTCAGTCTTTTTTCTTCTTTAAAAATCTGTTACTCCTAAAATATTCCACAAAATTGGAAGTAAAGGACTGAAAGGCCAAGAGAAAGAGGAAAAAGGAAGGGGGCGCACACCATCAACACAACAGAAGTAAAACTGTACAAACTGAAGCAGTTTGTAACAGACTGGGGTCACACTCCCAGCCACGGAAGGCTGGCTGAAGAAATTCACCGGTCCACAGGAGCTGGGTCTCTTGGTGGAGCTGGGTGAAGAGCAATCTCACGGCCGCGGAGCAATCCCCCTTCCTACTCCAAAGCCAGGCTTCTGCACCATTCCTCCACGAGGAAGGCCTCTCATACCACCACCCAGCCCAGCTCGGGGGCCTCCAGGTCCCCGTAGGCGGTTGTCTCGACGGTCTCCTTCCCTGGCAGCACGGGTCTTCTTCTCTTCCACATTCAGACGTACTTCACCTCTGAACATGATGGGCCTGTTAGGACCTTAAAGAAATACCATTTTTTATAAACACATTTATAAATGTAGTCCATCTCTTAGCTGTCCATTCATTAGATTAATTTATAAATTTATCTGATGTGAACAGAGACATCTTACTGCCACTACATTAGGATTACACAATTAATAGAGCAATCAGGAGAGCCTTCCCACTGATTGTAAGAGAATGCATGGGTGGATTTAGGTTTGCCTTGTGTTGATGTGTGTTAATCCTTATTTCAAGACAATTTATATACTTTTAATTACTTTGATTCCATGTAACTATGTATTTATCAAAACAAAATACTAAGTTTCCTCAAGGTTCAAATCATACTTTTGAGGTCAATTAGTTTTCAAGACTGTTTATGCCTATACTATACTCCATGTGGTTGATGCAGGTAGTTAAACACTTATTATTCTGCCTTGATTTAGGGTTTGTTCTGTAAAACAAAGTCTCAGACCTTGTCATCTTGGGTGCAAGTGGGAGGACATTGGAGGAGAAGGAAGGAAGGGACTAGGAAGAACAACACAGAAAGGAGCAAGGCAGTGAAACATATCTTGTTCAGTTAGTTGCCACTTAGGACAATTGTCCAAATCCCACTGGGGAGCCTGTGAGGAAACATGTGCAGCATGCTTCACATCGAGCTCACTAAAGGATGAGGAGATGGAAGACTTTTGCACTGTTCGTGTCCTCATCCTCTGACAGCTGTACCTGCCAACTCCTCTCCCACCATGATCTGTTTCTATCCACAGGTACTGAGAGGTTACTGTGGCTCTGGAAACCCACCAAGACCCCTGTAGCATGCAACTGAGTCAGGAGCTGACAATGTGCACAGAACTAGTGACAGAAATTTCTTGATTTCTCTGAAACTGAGTTTTCCTCTTTAAACAAATTATAATATTACATGTCTTACCTTTTCAGGATCTAGAACTTTCTGGACTTTCTTTCACCTGTACCATACTAATGGAGTTAAGCTTGCCACATGTTGTGTGATAGCAAAGACTCACTGTAATTTACTTGTGAAGAAAGGCGAGTTCAAAGAGGAAGAGGAATGTGGGCCTTCAAACTCCCTCGCTGTATTCCAGCTACTTCCATTGAAGTAACATATGTAAAATTAGAAAGACCTTTGAAAAATGTGCATTTCTCATAACAGAAAAGAAAATTAGGAAACGGTCAGAAGAACATATTCAGAAGAAGCATGAGACGTTTATTTTAATGGAAAAATAATAGAAATGGTGGAAAACAAAATAATAGTGAGAGGCTGGCCTGATAGCTCAATGGACTAAAGGGCCTGCTTAAGCAGAGCACAGTGGCTGGGGTTCCATCCTTGGCCTGCGGTGCCAGCCCTGACCACAGGACCCACTGACATAGCAATTGAGACTGAGCGGGGGGTGCACACCTGCAATCCCAGCACTTGGAAGGCTGAAAACAGTTGCATCACTATGAGTACAATCTACATAGTGAGACCTGTGATGAGTTAATGTAAAACAACATGTAAAAAATTACTCTGCTCAACTTTCTGTGACCCTCATTCCTTGTAAGACTGTAAAGAAGCTTGGTGTACACTGATAAATCAATAGACTGGGAGTTCCCAGAAAACAATGCTCCCAGAAAAATGTGCATTGAGTAATGGTCCTGCTGTCCCTAAAGGTACTTTACATGGCTACTTTGTTTGCCAAACAGGATGCAGTTTCTGCCTTTAAAATCTCTATATTTCTGAGGCTCCTGGCAATTTGTACTCTCCTGTGTGAGTCGGGTCAAGCAGTCCAGGGTCTGGTAATAAAGACTCATATTTAAATTTTAATTTTTGGATTCTGGTCTAGTTTCTATGTTGGGAACCCAAAACAAGACCCTGTCCTAAATACAGAAAAAGAAAAAAGAGAAAAAGAAAAGAAAATATTTGTGAGAACACCTCACTGGAGTTGCAGAAAGGAAGGAGAAATTTTGGAAAATATTTTATTTGGAAAAATGACATATTCAATAATTAATATCTGTTCTATGACTTATACTCCTTACTTTTTGTCATTATCTCATACACAACTACAGCTTTAAAGTTTTTTAATTCTATCTCTAGTTTTCAATTTCCCCCACACATTTTGAAATTTGACAACGCTGAAATAAGAAAAATTGTACCATGCCTTTTGGTTTTGGCCAAAATGCACAACAGTCACAATTCACACTTTTGCTCAATTTCTTTTCCGTTTTAACATGGAATGAGAGTCCTTCAGGAAGAATCTCCACAACAGCACTGATATGGCATCAAACTAGTTAAGCCTCCAGAAATCATTTTGAAACAAGTTTTCTAAGATTTGCTTACAAAGATACCTCAGAACGATATTGTAGCATGTTATCCTTTTCCTAATTTTAAAGGGAAGCAGATATTTAAACTGGGACAAAACAAAGAATAAGGCCAAATATGCTTCTGATATTTAAGGATCAAGGGAATGTGTTTGAGTATTGGCTGGACATTTAAGATCTGTAACCCAAGAAGGGTCTGACAGCTGGCTTTATTAGTAAACTGTTTTTTTTTCCAATTTTTGGTCTGACATGGAAATAATCTCATCATTTCATATGGAGGCCCCAGCGAGATTTCCATAGGCAAGACCTGTGTTGAGGGGACCCTCTGGCCTCTAGGCCTACAAGCCACTTCTGGGCAACTTTGATGCTAAGCTCAGCTAGCACCTGGGAGTGGCTGAGGGCTGGATGCCATGGTCAGTAAAAGAACAAACAGCTATACTCTCCAACCAGGTAAGATCTAATTGCCTTTTGTTCTACTTTTGATCCCTAATGAGACTGGTTGGGGGGTCCCAGCCATGGATAGCAATTTTTTTTTATCAATTCTCCCAGATGAGAGTTTCTACAAAGTTGGTTGTTTGTTAGTTCTCTCAGGCAAAGAGCCAAGAGAAGTGTGTGTCCTCTCCCAAATGAGAGTTCCTGGGAGCTTGGTTGTTTCTGCAGTTAGAGGACACTCTGCACTTGTTTTGATCAATTCTCCTGGAAGAGAGTCCCTGGGTGGTTGGTTGTTTGATAGTTCTCTCAGGCAAAAGAGCTATGAGAGGTTTGTGTTCTCAAACAAGAGTCTGTGGGAGGTTAATCTCTTTTTCAGTCAGAGGAGACCTATATCTTTGTTTTGATTTAAATCCATGTAAAGTTTAAATTGATAAAAGAGAGGTTGGAGAGGACCAAATTTCTTGCTGGATATTGTTGTCTGTCTGAAGTGCTTGTTTTGTCTTTCCCAGTGACCTGCATTCCCTGTTGCACCCACACTCTGAGATTACAATTAAATCTGCACTCTGGGCTGGGAGTTGTAATTGTCCTGTTCCTGCCCCTCCTGCCACTAAGGGCAGTCTATTTGGAAACCCAGGAAAAATTCAGAACCTTCTCAGTTGCCTCACTCTGTTACAGTCATTGTCATTGTGTCAATTTATGTTAGCCTCAGACTTTCACTTCCTGTGTGGTTTGAAAGGGTACCATTTTTCAGATATCTGTTATGGGGACTTCCAAGAGCAAACTAACCATGCTGAGTTGCATGATCCAGAACTTTGATAAATTTAAAGGTGAATATGGGGTGGGAATGACAAAACTAAAGCTCTCATACTATGTGAATGAAAATGGCCTTCCTTCGGATTAGGCTGGCCAGCCAAGGGCATGAGTGATCCTCACAAAGGCAGTAAAATATAGGAGACAGCAATGGGGAAAGCAGAATACCCAGACCAACTGCCATATACTGATGTGTGACTCTGTGCAATTTGAATGTTGCCTCAATGGCTCAGGATATGTGAATATGAAATCCCTGACCATCTACTGATTATGAGAGAAGCCTTTAGGACAGAAGCTTCCTGTTCTGCCATCAGGCCCTCTTATGCTTAATTCTTAGGACAGTATAGGCTATTAACCCCGCTTCTTTACTGATGATATCATTGGAGACCCCAAAACACGATTGTGTGGAGACTACCAAGAATGTGTATTCTGTAAGACCCGACCTACATGGCACACCCCTTCAAGACTACAACTCATTCTGTTCTCAGATGGAAGCAGTATGGTAATAGATGGGGTATGCATGGTGGGCAGCAGTCACGACTGTAGAATGGAGAATATAGTCAAGAACACTGCCTCCTGCTGCATCAACCCAAAAAGCTGAACTGATCAGCTTTTCCTGGGCCTTGGAACTGAGGGAAATAAGCAAAAGATTAAACATTTTCACAGACTCCCAGCATTCGTTTACCACTTTACATGTATATGGCACCATCTAACAGCAAAGAGTTCTCCTAATTGCATGAGGAAAGGACATTGACATTTTGTAAGAGACACTGAATGTGTTGCAAGCAGCATGGTGGCCCACTCAGAAGCAGTAATACACTGTCCCAGACATCAAAAATAAAATTCCATCAAGGCCCGAGTCAACTGGGCCCCTGATTTGTTAGCAGAATATGCCATTCTGATAGATTTGCAGCTTGAAACATTCATTATGATGGCACCACTCCTTCAGCCATGTAAGGACTCTACAAGTGAGTTAACATGGGCCAAATCAGAAGGGACACCAGAAAGAAATGGGTGGCCAATTCTGTGAGGAGAGCATGCCTACCTAAACACATTGGACATTTTGTGGTTCAGGAGCTACATAGTAATAGCCATCAGGGCAAGATAACTATGGCAGAACTGCTTGGCTACTACTTTTATAAATCCAGACTTTGGAACCCGTGTGCCTCGGTGGCCAGTAAATGTGTGATTTGTGCTAATAATAACCCAGTTTCTCACCCACAGTATGAAGCAGTTTTCCTCTGACAAGGAGCACTCCCTTTCAAAGACATTGAGGTAGATTTCATCAAGCCCATGGTTGGAAACAAAGCATATTTGTTGGTGCTTATTTACACATATGCAGGATGAGTAATGGCCATGCCAACCACAACCAAGACCTTCAGAGAGGTAGTAAAAGCACTGATAGAACTGATCATTCCCAATATAGGCTCCCTTGATGGTAGGTTAGATAATTGGCCTGCTTTCAAGAATAGAGTGGTTCAGAGCCTCTCCACTGTTTTGGGCCTAAAATAGAAGCTATATACTGCTTACTGACCCCTTGTTTGGATCAAGTAAAACAACAAAATTGTACCCTAAAGAGCACTGCATCCAAGCTGTGCCAAGGAATCAGACACAAAGTGGGTGTCTATGCTTCTGATGGCCTCAATGCGGTAACATTGCACTCCACACCAGGATGGGCTCGCTCCCTCTGTAATCCTTTTTGGAAGGCTATCACTTGTGGTGCCAATGTTGGAGGGATTACAGAAATAGGGACTGCAAGGAACTTTGAAGGGACTATCACATCTGCCTCTTCACCCTCGTAGTCTTATGCAGTCTTTTGAGCCTGGGGACTTTGTGCTAATCAAAAGTTGGATGGAAACAATGAGGACAGAGAAAGGAGAAAAGTTAGGGAATATGGCAGGGATAAAACCATACATTTATTTAAACAAGATGGCTAAGACAATGGCCCTAAACATCTTCATCAGGTTTGTGAAAATAGCAGTTAATGGGTAGAATTTTCACCCTGACTAACTCTATATGCTAATATCCATGAACTAAGCAACTACTCTGAGACAACAATATGAAATACTAAAACCATGATTGAAATACCTGTCATGGGTTTGGGAGATGGCTTAGTGGAATAGCAAGTTCAAGGGAGAGTTCAATCCCTGGGTCCTCCAAAAAATAAAAATAAATAAATAAACAAATAAATAAATGAAATATCTGTCATTTTGATCATCTAAATGCATAATGCTTCTCATGTCATACAAATTATTGCTATATTCTGCTTAAAGTATTTTTTTTAAAAAGGTAATAAAAGAAAATAAGAGACAAGAAAAAAATGTCAAAGGATTGTCCTGCTACAATGTTGTATATGGTTTGATTTCTAAATTTCTGTGTAAAAATATGTAATTGGTTTTTCACATTCTATAGGGATTTAAATTTTAGAATATCCAATATTTTATTGAAAAATAGTTCCATTTTATGTCTAAGGCATTTGATATGCAGACACATTGTAATGTTAAGCTCAACTGTCTCTGTTACAGAGAAATAAGATCATTAAGCTTCTCTTCTAGATATTTAACAACTAAAGTTGCAGACAAAATGTTAGAGAAATAGAGGGACTACAAGGATGGCCAATATTTTGGCCTTAGCCCTTCAAAATCAGTGAGGACTCAGGACATAAGAGAACCTGCATTGTCACATACTAAAACTCAGCAGTATCCTAATTTTTCTGATCAAGGAAATTATGAGTCCACAAAGGAAAGTGATTTACGATGTATAGTATGCCTAAGGAGAGTCACCTAGAGAGAAAATATTTCTCAGGCTTTCACAGAGAGCAAATTGGTCAAGCAATGTCTGTAATTCATCCAAATGGCTGACACTGACAAAAGATCTACAAGGTGATGTATATGGTTCCAGCATAAATCCTGAGAGGATTTGACTGACCTTATCAGAAACAAAAATTAGTAGGGCTGGTCAAATAGCTTAGTGGATTAAAGCACCTGCAAGCATGCACAGGGGTTGGGGGGGGTTGATCCCTGTGCCTGCTGTGCCAGCCCCACCCCTGGGGTGCACTGAGACAGCATTTGAGACTGGGCATAGTGGCATGCACATGTAATCCCAGCTCTTGGGAGGCTGTAAACAGATGAATCACTATGAGTCCAATCTAGTAGTGAGACTCTGAAGACCCTATAGACCCTTCCATAAAAATACCAAAAAGAAAAGAAAGAAAACAAAGAAACAAAAGTTACATTTTTAGTTATGTAGGTCTTGCTTTAACTCAGTCCTAACCATCCAGCAGAAAAGGTATAAAAAGTAAAGCCATATTAATAAGCTGAGGTATAAAAGGCTCAAGTCAACAACTTGTGATGATTGCCAGTTCTCCTGGTAACGCACTACTACTGTGGACTATTGGACTATATTGGGTTATTTTGCTGAATTCAAATATCTTTAGACTGGTTTCAAGTATGAAAAGGTCCTTTAAAGACTTCTCCAAATACAGTCTCTCTGTTAGTGGAACACCCATCTCTGAAAACAACAAAATGAAAACAGGGGATTTGTTGGGAGCCATGAAGCTAGGAAATCAATCAAATATAGTTGGGACTTGGCCCAGTGACTAAAGCAAAGATCCTTAGATGAACATCCTATCTGGTTAAGGTTTGCCATCAGTTTCTAAGCAACCTAGTGTCATGCATTACTAACTTCACAAAAGTGTAATAAAGGACAATTTTGTTGTGAAAAGGGAGGGAAGAAAGAAAATACATATATGTGTGTATACAAGAGAGTTATGATAATTATAAAGCTACTTTTTCTTAGTTCACTGAGAATAAAAGTTTATACTAATATTGTTTAGACAAGATACCATGTCTGCATCTTGTACTCTGAATAACTACTATGAAGACAACAATATGCAATGAATTAATTATTGTAAACATCCTATTAACCTGTTTTCAAACTGTTTTATTGCTATTTTATCTTTTTTCTCATTAAAATGAATAAAAATCATTTTTTAAAAAGTTAGAAGGAAAAGACACATACAAAACAGTGTCAAACCATATGATGATGTTAAGGGACAGCACTGCATACCAGGAGGAGATTAGGCCAGCATCTTATGATAGACTTTATATTTCTTTAAAAAAATATGTAATAGAGGGGAGAATATGAGGACTGGACAGCTCTCATTTGGGTTAATTTCATCCTAGCAAATGAAGCTGTGTTAGCAAATTGTGTTTAAATGTTAATTTTGAAAACTGATTAACTGAATATTAAGACAAGTGACACTGAGATTACTGGAATAGCCAGTTTGGTGCTTACAGTATTACCTAGTAGCCTGAAAATTAGTGAAGAATAGCTTGTTGGTAGAATGACTGTCTGTTCAGTACCTAGACCAGGCTCAAGGTGTCTTGGGAATAACTGGGATTAAAATTTTCTAATTTCTTAGGAAGAGATCTTCTATGTGTCAAGAACTCATAATACATAGTACAAGGTGGAGTAACAATTCTTTTCACTACAGAACATTCAATGTATTATTAAATAAGTGTAATATTACAATACTGGCCTTTTTATCATGCAACAGGAGACCACCCCAGTTTTTTCTGGGTTTCTTCCTTTGTAAGAGTCTGATATCTTTTGTAGGAAAATAAACTGGCTTATGCCAAGTAAAGGTGAATATCTGGGAAGCCAGCTTCCAGGAAATTTTGAAATCCCTCCCCTTGTTACAGATGCTGTAGAAGTCACAAGTCTGTTAATTGGACTGTTTCTTCTCTTTGCCTCTTGTTTCTGCTTTTTCCACTTCAGTCTGGATAGTCAGGAAATGATTTAATGTTTAATATTTAAACAAAATATTTAAAGTCCACACAGTAAAATTGTTCAAACTTCAAACCAGTATTGAATCCAGTTGGAAACCAGCTAGTAGTTTCTTAATCTCAGATTTGGAGATGAATTTGTAAACTGTATTCTGTTGAAATGTGCAAGTATTTGATTCATGCCATTTGAAAAAGTGCCTTGAGGTCATTGTTTAATGGGACCAGCTTGTAAAGTTTGTAGCCTTAAAGAAGTCTTTGTGCTAAAAAGTTTTACTACAGCTCAAAAACATGAAGGGACTGCCTAGAGTTTAGTCCCAGTGTCATAGAAGAAAGGGAGATGGCAGCTTTCCAAAGAAAGACCCAGAGTGTAGTAAGCTTATCTTCTCTCTTCTGTAGAAATCATTGGCCTCTAATCAGAGATCTATACTATAAAAACGAAGAGTCCTAAAACAAGACTGTGATACAGTGGATGGAAAACAAAATTAGGAGTCTGTTTAGTAGAATCTAAAATCCCCCACTTGTTTCAGGGGTTGCCTGACAAGATCATTATTTCTACAGGAAAGTGAATGTTTAATGCTCATTTTTGGACTTTATCTTCTAGCATATGTTTGTAGGAAATTTTTCTTCACCCCTGTGGTGCTTATTTATCTGAGCCATCTCTACAGTCCAAGTCTTTTTTTTTAGTGATAAGGCTTTTGTTTTTTGCCTTAAGGGTTTCCCCACAGAGTTAACAGTTCTTTTCATTTTGTACAGTTTTTTGCAGCGTGGATCAAACATTGGCTTACTGTACTAATGTGTGAAGAGAAAAAATTACCTATGCAGGTGAGTTTCAATGAACAAATGTATGTTTTCTCTGAGTTTGAGTAGGGTGTGTGGGGGTTTTTTTGTTTCTAATTAATATGAAGAAAGTAAGTCCAGTTCTTAAAAATATTAGTCTTTTTTTAAAAAATGCTATCCATTCTTGAAAAAGTACAGATGTAAAATTTAGAAAAGTAATTAGAGTAGAACTTAGAACTGAGAAAAATGTTTACCAGCAGGTCCATTTATTATTTTGAATTTGGAACTTTTTTGTAATAGTGACAAGAGTGGGTGCAGTGTTAGGAAAGTTCTGGAAGATGCTGTCAATTTTACTTTGAAATGCAAATCTGGTGTTTATTTTATCATTTTCAATAAAATTTAAGAGTTTTTGAAAGAAAAAAAAGAAGCTCTAGCTCTAGGGTAGCCTTTAATCCATCCATGTTAAGTTGCTTCTCTCCTTCACCCTTGTTAAGATGTTGTGAAAGTAAAAGAGATAAGAAGAAAACAAATCTAATTATAAAGAAGAATCCTGTGACTCTTTGAGTGAACTATGACATTCCATATGGTTGCCATGGAAACCAAGTAAGCATTTAAACAGAGCAGAAACAGTGAATGAGGCCAGACATGCTTCTGATCTGTAAGGATCTGGGAAGTGTGTTTAAACACTGGCAAGATACTGAAGTTCTGTAACCTGGGAAGGGTTTATTGGCTGGGCTTTATTAATAAGCTATTTTTTCCAATTTTCAGTCTGACATGGAAATAATCTCACCATTTCAAAAACAACTATAGTGCTTCTGACTGACAAATTCCTGAAATGAATAAATTAACAAAAAAGTTCAATGTGGTGATAATAACTAAGTGAAATTCAAGACTTTTGAACGCCTGTTTAACACATTCTTACAAAGCGTGCACCAAAGTGGTCCCTGAACCTCTTTCAAACTTGTTTAATAAGAGCCACATTCCCTTTGAAAACTCAAATTTCCAACAATTCACAAAAGCAATTTTGAAACAATTTTTTTTCTGAAACAGCTCTTGGGGCTTGTAATGGCAAAGTCCCTCTCTTGTAATAGTTCTGTGTGAAATGCCACATAATATTATTCTATATAAACATTCCTGAGAAACTTTCAAGTGACTTATCTTCTTTGGCAGTCAGTGTACCTCCCAATCTTCTCAAAACTTACAAAGAACAGAAAATGAGACTGAAGAACTCAGTCTTCTAAAATAACCACAATAAAGTGATTGTGCCACCATCAGCAGAGTAACAGATAATACTCTGAGCAATCGCTAGAAGCCAGGCACTGTTGTAAGTGCTGTATACATATTAATTCATTGTAAATCCTCATAAACAATAATATCTTCCAGGTCTTGCAATGAAGAAAACTGAGGCAAAGAACAAAGTAGTTTTCCCAGGGTCCCACAGCTAGAAAAGTCAAAGCCAGGATATAAAGCTCCAGCTCTAACATGTTAGCTTTCTCTTAAAGTAGTTTTGACTCGCTGAGAATGATTTACATGGGTTATCCCAGTTTTTTACTTCATTGAATTATGTCTTATACTTGGGAAGAAGGTGCACCTAGCCAGAGGAACTAATGAGATGGAGCTTTTCACCTAGGAAAAAAAAGAGGGTGCAGGAAATTTACCTTTCAGTGATATTTGTACTCCATCAACCATAGTGTTTTATATAGTACAGTATATATGCAGGTGCAGAATAAGTTTTTACTATGTGCACTGAATACATCTGACCTCCTCATGGTTGAAGGAATGAAGGCATTGAAGGAGTAGGGGATATCAGTGAAATAACGAAGGGCCCCACAAATGTATTCATGAGAAGCTAAACTGCCCTATCTGTTGCTTTAGTTGTGAAATGCAGTTATAAAATAATAAGACATACTATGTTATTTACTTTATGTAGGAATAGTATTGGGCAGCTAACATCTTAATCTTTTAATAACCTTAAAGTCTTTCTATTATTACCTCTATTTACAGGTTATAAACTGCTAAGTACTAGCAGATAAGATTTTAACTTGGGTTTGTTTTTGTTGTTACTCTAATTTTCCACCTCCCCCAAAAAACAGAAATCTACATTTAAGTTTTTTCATGAATATAGGAATTGTCTCATCAGAACTTCATAGGTACTGGTTTGGATAGAGAGCCCAGGTAGCAAAGCTGCAAAGAGACCTGGGCTCACTAGTATACAGGCATCATCAGGTGCCAGAAAACACTTATGGTCTCTAAGTTAAGATGAGGGAGAAGCAAGGAGGATGCTCAAAGAGAAAGGAGACTAAAGTTGGACAGTCTCACACAAAAGAGCCTGCTAAACGGGAGTAAAGCAGATTCTATTGAAGTTGACTCTGATAGCTCAATCTTGCTAACAGTCTAATAGCCTTCTTTTAATCTTCAACCTGCATTCAGGTCTTGAAGTTACAACTAATGTTGTATCTTAGATATTGTGCCTAACAGGATATGTTAAACAGCATAGGTGACTAATCAAAGGATTTCAGTACCCTGCTATAGCATATTTGATTGACAGCCATGAGGAGTTTGATTACCAGTTCTGAACGACAAGTTATAACAGCCCCTCATCTCTTCTTTTTTTCAACTAATGAAACTTCTTTTTTAGTAAAATGTGTCAACAGCAGAAGACTGGCTCATCCAAACATTTTTAGTTATTTTATTTCAGGATGGAAAATTAAACCAAAACTCTCATGCCATTTGAAGTATAAAATTATGATTTTATAACAAATACACAAGTATTTTTCATAATTAGCACTAAATGAAAATAATTGCACATAGTGATTCATAAAAAATGTTATGGTGACTAATAATGTAGGAAAAGTGCGTATATATGTCAGTCATTTTAAAAAGAGAAAGATCTCTTACTACTCATTCCAATTATATGTGGAATGTCGAAGTACTGTGTTCAAGGATATTCTTCCCTTCACCTCATTGCTAGGAAAGAACAGAAACATAGTTGGATTAGAAACGCAAGCATTATCTTTGAAAGTTAAAAGTAGCAAACCATAGTCAAAAGTCCCCAGGGGTTTGTAAACCTCTGCAAAAGGTTTGTTTATTCTTTATTTAAGTACTCAGAATATAAGGAATATATCAGAATACAAAATCAATTATGAATCAGGTGGTTTAAAGTAGTCTATCACTAAATTTGAAGATCTATTCTAGACACACCTTCTAAGATTTTCTTATTCTGTTACTAACACTTCTAGAAAAATATTCCTTGAACTTGTCTCATATCTGTAAGTTTATGTATTGTAGGTGGCTAATAATTTATTTATCTATTAATTTATTAAGCTAATTTTACACATTTTATTCTTTTAAGACCTCCTTTTAAAATGATATTACAAAGAAATTATTTTCTTTTTCAGTTATGTGTATTAGAAATCTTCAAA
>PVKA01014135.1:0-53200 GCA_004027165.1 Ctenomys sociabilis | reverse complement strand
CTAGGAAAATAATTATTGAATTTTTGATATAATTCAGGTATAAAAAATAGGATAAGTAAGCAGCTACACTCTTAATTCATTGATAAGAGATATCTGCTAAAATAATATCTGTAAATATCATGTATGCACCTTGTACAATACCAAAACGTTATGAAAACAGTTTGCAATGTATTAATTTATCGAATCTGTATTGTTAAGGTGTCTTGAAACTGTCTGATTGACATTTGTAGTTTAATAAAATAAAAAGAAAAAAATAATAGAAAAAGAAAAAGAAAAAAGCTCCCAGAGGCCTTGACTCTTGAGAGTCATCAACATGCAGCTGCTGACCCGTCTTAACTTTAAAAGTTGAGAAAAAATGCAAATAAATTTATATTGCAATGGTTATGCAAACAGTTTTTAGAGCACAGTGTATCGGTGTTTCAAAGTTCCCCGAGATCCCTGTCACGCGGCACTCCGCAAGAGACTGCCCAGTGTCACGTTGCTGCAATGCCTTCAGCCCTCACACACTGGCTCAGCAGCAGCCACTTTGTAGATTCTTTCCTACCCAGGATGACAGATTTTCTGGCTTCCCATCTTTCATTCTCCGTTTCCTGGCTGGGATCTTTTGTTTACTTTTGTGGTCATTTATGCAGTAGTTCTTCTCAAATGTCTTGTGATAGCTTCTGATCTATTTATATTTTTAAACAGGCAAAGAGTGTAAAGATTGAGTGGGCATTCTGTGAATGTTGGTGGGAAGTGTCAACTGACAGGTTCATTTAAGGTAGTGGGTGGAGAACTACCTGTTATACCTGGGCCATCACCAATTGGGATAACCCAAGTCTTCAAGGGTCTTTATTCTTGAAACCCCATGTCCACACTAGCTACCCTAACTAGTTCGCTAGACATCTCATTAAATGGTTTCAGACAAGACCAATTTTAATAATTGTTTTGTGGAGAGTTTGTAACTGTCACAGGTAGGTAAGAATTTAGGAAATTTGGACATCCATAACAAGAACTTCTGTTAATACTACTTTCAGACCTACTCTGAAGTCATCGCTGATGTCCAAGTCAAGAGCTTTTATGGGGTTCTGCTTAGCATGCTATCCTCCTGATCTTTTTTATTAATTAATAATATTTCATCTGCTTCTTGTTTTATAGAAGTTTGATGAGTATTATTTTATGTTAGAATAATGTTAATAGAATTCTATCGCCATTACCTTAATGATTTCTTCCAAAGGGGAATCTAGATATGGACATACTTGATATGTAACATTATACCTAAAACCTCTATATGCTACTTTTTAAGTGTTGCATAATATTGAAATGTACAGATACACTAACCTATCTTTTTCTGATTACCAATTACTTTGTGATTATAAGCACTAATGCTGTGAACAGTCCTCTAAGTACATGTAGAGCCACACAATAAATTTTTAGTAGAGTGTTGAATTGATAGTCACTGGAAATTTCACTTTTGGGGTGGGGTAAGAGAGAGAGAATAGAGAGAAGGGAGAGAGTGAGAGAAAAGAGAGAGAGAGAGAGAAAGAGAGAGAGAAAGAAAGAGAGAGAGAGAGAGAGAGAGAGAATATTGCATAGTGATTAAGAGCATGAACTCTAAGATCTGGCAATTGAAATCTTGCCTCTCTTCCTTAGCAGGGCTGTGACCTTAGGCAAGTTACTTAAGTTTCTGCATCTTGTTTTTCAAAGGGATAAAAATGGAAATAATAATAATATCACCTTTCCTCTAGGGCTGTAAGGTCTAATGAGTTAATCTGCAGAGATTCATGTCTGTTACTGTATACTCAGTTACAATTATCTGTTGATGATGTTATCCTAGGTCAGACTTAGTGACCACACAAATTAAAAAGAAGTCACTGTTTTTGCGGCCTGGTGTTAGGACTCTGGTGAGTTTGTACCTAAGCACCTAAGCCCACCACTTGAGTAAGTTCAGGCAGTCTTCACAGCAGGGTTACAAGCTCAGAGCCAAGGAGAGAAACACGGCTGACATGAGCCTGGGCCTCTGAGCTCCATGGCTTTGAAAGCTGCACTGTTCCTTGCTGTCTCTGCAGGCCTAGACAGTAACAAGCACATGGCTGAATAAAAGTAAATGAAACCAGATGTAGGAATTGCTTTTCCTTGTTTTTCATTTCTTCCTATTATCTCCGATCCTTCATGAAGCCTTGTTAAAAGCTAGGCACAGTGATATCTGCCTAAAGCATCAGTAATCTCAGTTACTCAGGAAACTGAGGCAGGAGGATTATAAATTCAAGATTAGTTTAGGCAACTTAGTGAAACCCTGTCTCAAAATAAAAAGGAGGGACTGAGGAAATAGCTCAGTGGCAGAAGTGCCTGCCTTTCAAAGGCAAGGTCATGAGTTTGATCCCCAGTACCAAAAAAATAAAATAAAATAAAATGAAATGAAACAAAATAAAAAGGGTTGGGAATATAACTCAAGTAAAGTGCTTGCTTAGCATGCATGAGGCTTTAGGTTCAAATTACCGCACTGCAAAAAAAGTCAAACCAAACCAAACCCAAACAAGACAAAATCTTCCTAACCACTAGAGCCCAGTTTACCTGCAAACACTCTTGGAAGGGAGGGGACCGAGGAGGACACAGCATGAAGTGATCCTGCCTGAGCTGAGGGCAGCATCCAGAGCAGACAAGAGACAAACTCCAGTTCCCAGGGCTCCCCAGAAACACAGGTAAAGAAGCCTGGGTTTCTTGCTCCTTCAGGAAAGGGCATTTGGATGGCTCCCCTTGTGGATTAACTAAGGATGTACCTTCAAGCTGGAGAAGGCTCGAACAAAGCTGCTTCATGGTAACCTCTGAATAAATAGCAGCTCTTTATATTCTATTTCTAACTTTTGGTAAATACTAAAGCAAGTCTGCATTTGATGCTGGGTCTACTCTTTCTTTAGCTGTCTTTGTTGGTAATAGACATAACTGCCCAGTTAGAGCAACAGTGCAGTGCAGCTGCTGCCCAGATAAGGTGGTTGTTGGGTTGTGTCTGAGAGACCAGGTGGGATGGCAGGGCCTTGGCTTTCCAACCAGACCTTCTCAGTGCCATAACCTTGTCCCGCTCTCTTGAAATTTCAAAGGATCTCTTTCTGCTTCTATCAAATGGGGATTATTGCCATAATAACTACCACCTGTCTGGATTTAAGAACACATCTTGACATTAAATTAAAAGAGGGAACAAACAAATGAATTAAAGTGGTAATATACCCTGAAACATTAACCCAGAAGTCACTGTTAATGGTAAAATCATTAGAGTATTCTGTTTCTCTAGCAGTCCTAGGAGTGCTTGGCTAAGGAAAAATATCTTCATTTGAAGTTGCCTTAGATTATGGTTTAAGTTGCCTTAGAATATTATTATTTCTTCAGCCGGGCGTGGTGGCGCATGCCTATAATCCCAGCACTCGGGAGGCTGAGGCAGGAGGATTGTTGTGAGTTCGAGACCAGCCTGAGCGACAAAGTGAGCTTAAGGCCAGCCTGAACTGCATAGTGAGACCCTGTCTCAAAAAGACAAAAAAAAAAAAAAAAATTAAAATAAAAATTAAAAAAAAAATATTTCTTCCACCATTCATCTATTAATGTGTTGAAATAGAAGCTCTGTGTACAACCAGGGCTTTCTTTCTAGAATTGGGAAATATATATAGGAGATAGACAAAATACTCTTTCACACATTACATTACTGTCACAAATCATCATATAATACATAACGCTCACAGTTTAAAAAAGTGAACCAAGATTTATTTATAATTACTAGATCCAGTAGGAAGCTCGTTTGTGAGAAGGTTCAGGAAAGATCCAGGTAGGTTCTGGTGACATCAGACTCACACATGGGTCTCTGTGGATAAGATTCACATCTACCTCTTATTTTAATAATGAAACAGCTGCTAGGGTCATGGCCCCTTTTGGGGGGTCTTCATTTGGGATAGATAACTGGGTGGTTTTTGTTTTGTTTGGGGGGGATAAATATTTGAAGAGAGTAACCGAAGAAGGTCTTGCTGAAGCTATGATGTTATTGATACACAGGCCAGCGCTACTATGGCGGATGCTATCAGCCACATTATCTTTATGCCTTCAGGGTAACCCGAGGCAGCTGCCTATTGACTTGGCACTACCTCACCGGGCTCTGCCTACCTGGGGAGTAACCCGAGCCAGACACACTCCTTACAGACAGCTTTCTTTGCCACTGACAGCAGCAAGGAAGCAAGAGCGCTAAATCACCTCCATGGGTGCTTCAGAAAGGGGACTGGCTGCTGAGTGGCCCAGAGAGGCGGCCCTGCCACCTCCTGAATTTCTGCTGAGGGTGAGCCACTGGTGAGTCCTCTTCAGGCCCGGGAATAATTCCTCTGCAGAATCTTCTGGAAAACTCCCTTTCCCCGTGGGACTTTGCCATGTGTCTCTGCGGGTCATGTCCACGTGGAAAGCCAGGCTCACCCAGAGGCTGAAGGCTCCATCTGAAAGGATGCACCCGTTTCCCTGCTCAGCGCTGCTGGATTGCTTTGGCAGCACGCGGGAGCCCGGGCCTTTTGATCAGCCCAGCGCTGCCGAGGCCCATGCCACCATCTACACCCAGCCCGTGGCCAGAAAGAGTGGACACGCAGGAGCTGCAGTGAAAAGGCAAGAATCTGGCACCGCTGCTAAGCAAAACGGCAAAGCAAAGCAGAACTCAATCAACCACACTGCTGTCCAGCCTGCCGAGGCCCTGGAGGGTGGGCCTGGGACCCTGGAGGATGAGCCCGGCCTCCAAGCAGTTACTCTGCAGACATCCATCCCCCGACCATCAATTATCGACAGGCCAGAGGTGAGAGGGACTCACAGGGCTGCCAAAGGTGGGGTGGTGCTGGGCCGCCGTCCTTATTCTCAGCCTGTGCACGCGCGGACACACACACTGAGACGGGAGGGCACTTGCACCGGCCATAACGGGAGCGCAAGGCCTTTAAATCCCCGAAGTTCTCGAAGATTTAGAGAGAGGTAAAGACATGAGCACCAGAGCTTTTGTAGTGGCCAACAGTGTCCCGAGAAAGGTTGGCATAATATAATACTGGAAGGTATCCCCTCTCCTTTTAAACTAGCTAGTAAATCTATGTATATGAAAATGTACAATAGGAAAGGATTCATTATAGAAATTAAGAAATTATCTTCAGTCCTTAAAATGAACCACAGGACATCAAAGTCATTGGGAAATTTGAAAATGATAATCACTGTGTACAAGGAGCACACAAAGGGCCTGGCTGAGAAAACGTGGCACTGTGGGTGTTGCTATGATACTTCTAAGATTTAAAGTCAGGAAGAAGTTGTTTTTAAAAGTGGTACTGTCTCTCTTAAGAGGCAGTGAGTTACCTGTTTTCTTTCTTGTTTTGTAGTATTGAATTTTAATTGTTAAATTTTCCAATAAAATTGAGCTGCACTGTTCTCTGAGGAAGTGTATACGAAAGAATATTTTCCAGAGATATCCCATTAATATGTTTTCATTTTTACTTTGCCATTTACTGGTCAAGTAGCTTAGGACTAGACCTTGAAGCCTCAGATGCCTTAGGGTATCTACTACTAAGATATTTTGATTTTAAAAAATCTTTTTTTCTATATATATATATATATATATATATATATTTTTTTTTTTTTTTTTTTTTTTTTTTTTTTTTTCTATTTTAGGACAGAATGTACAGGGTCTCAGTGCATAGATCAAGCTCGTAGTGATCCACCTGTTTATAGCCTCCACGCCCAGTCTCCACACGCCCCGGGGGTGGGGCCGACACAGCAGGCCAGGGATAGAACTCTGGGCTGCTGCGTTTGCCTAAGCAGGCTCTTCTTCTGTTGAGCTATTTGGCCAGCCCTTTTGTTTAACAAAACATTTTTCATTTTCTTTCTTTCTTTCTTTCTTTCTTTCTTTCTTTCTTTCTTTCTTTCTTTCTTTCTTTCTTTCTTTCTTTCTTTTCTTTCTTTCTCTCCCCCCCCCACCCCGTGGCTATCTAAGGAGTCTCTTTAGCAATGAAAAATACCCAATATCAAAGATAAGGTTAAAACATGATTTAAAAAAGTTTCCCTTGGTGCTTCACAGATTTATATTAAATAAACAAACTCAACTGTGTGGTCTGCACCCTTCTGTTCTGGAGACGGGGGTGGGGGGGTGGGGTGGGGGGTGGGGAAGATGGCACCAACCTGTGTTAGAGAAATAACGGCTTTTCTTTGCAACACTAAATTAAACCCTAAAACCAATCAACAACAACAACAAAAAATACTTGTTCACTTTTCAGTGCATATGCACATCTAGATTAAGATGTATATATATATATATATATATATATATATATATATATATATATATATATATTTACTTTAACAGTATTGTGGCTAGCTGAATATAATTGTAGTAGTTATGGTCAGGTTTATATTTGTTGCATATTGCTTATTTTTTATAATCCTACGATTAAACCCAGGCCCTCATACATGTTAGGCAAGTACTACACTATTGAGCTCCATCCCCAGCTCTTTTTATTTCTTTTTAAAGTTGAGACAGGATATCCCTAAGTTGCCCAGGCTGCTCCTGAACTTGTGATTCTCTTACTTCAACCTCCTAAGTAGCTGGGGTGAGAAACGTGCACCACTGTAGCTGGTCTGAAGTATTGTTCTAATGAGGTGGAAGATTTTCTATTAGGGAAAGAGTCCAGCACCCCAGCTCCCACCCTATATTATTGAGTATAACAGCAAGGATATAAAGGGTCCATTTGATTTTATCTTTCTTTTGTTTTACTTTATCTTTCTGTTTCAGTGGCTTATGTGGCACAGGGGAGTGATCACCCTCAGCATCTGTTTTCAAAGAGAACCAAAAACACAAAATGTCCTTGTACTACTAATTAAATAGGTAGTATTTGAGGATTTGCAATCAAATACTCATACATACCTCACTTGATATGTAATCAAACTTAAATTCTCTATATAGGTATATATTTGTGTAAGTACATGTAAATGTACACATGCATGGGATTATAATTTAAAATACTAGGGTTGGTGAAATAGCTCAGTGGACTAAACACCTGCAAGCGCAGGGACCACGGTTTTGATCCCCAGTCCTGCATGCTGCACTGGCCCTCCCCATGGGGGCATGCTGAGCTGCCGATCGAGTATGAGCATGGTGGTGCACCCCTGTAATCCCAGTGCTGGGGAGGCTGAAAACAGGAAGATCACTACAAGTCCGAGCTGCCATAGTGAGACCCTACATCAAATACATAAAACAAGCAAACATTAGTCTGCTTAATCTTTTTATGCTGTAGTTTTATGGTGTATAACAATGGAAAAGGACTTCTTCTATTTTGCATTCTGCTGATGCTAAAGCCTGTGGCTAATAGTACAGGGGATTACTCTGGATCTTGCAACTGAATGAATTTCCATTACCTGGCATGTTCCCCTCAGCGGTTGATAGATGAGCTGCTTTTCTTGCCAGCTTGCCTGGTGGCAGAATGATGCACTATCCTTTATCTATCACTTAAGCTGCCTTGCCAGAAATCACACTTTTTCTTTTTCTGCAGTTCAGCCTCAGAATATAACTACTGTATAGCTAAGCAATAAGGACAAATCCTTTTACCCATCAGTGGCTAGCTGGACCTCAGGCAGCAGGGTGGCTCGTTTAGATCAGAAACAATTTCAGGTCTGAGAGGAAAAGGTGGAAGCCATGACACCAAAGGAACTAGGTACACATGAAAGGTTTTAATTTTGTGTAAAGAGCGTTTAAAAAAATCAACTATTTTTTAACGTTCTCTGTGGCCTTTCCTATTTTGACCTGAAATCAAGTTGATAACAAGCCTAGACTTGGACATGTCTTATAATTGCTGGTGCCTTTAAAGTATATAGATATTTTTTTCTTAGTGGTCTTAAAATTGTAGCATTTCATAATTGGTAGACTCTTAGAGACAATGAAATACAGCAGTACTGTATTTTAGGTCTCTTTCCCTCCCTCCCTCTCCTCTCCCCTCCCCTTCCTTCCCCTCACCTCACCTGTGCTGTACTTCCCCTTGTTCAGTGCTATCACTAGGGGCAACGTTGCTGGGCTGCATATCCATTTTCTGGCACAAATCAATTTCCCTGCATTTCTTTAGAATGGAACCTCTCTTCCTTTTTTCATCAGCCTGAGTAGAAGACAAGAGAACTTTGCCTATAGAAACAAACAGTGGGAATAAATTAAAGGATTTGACATAAATATTTTTATTTATTTATTTATTTTTGTCTTTTCGAGACAGGGTCTCACTATGCAGTTCAGGCTGGCCTTAAGCTTACTTTGTAGCTCAGGCTGGTCTCGAACTCACAACAATCCTCCTGCCTCAGCCTCCCGAGTGCTGGGATTACAGGCATGCGCCACCACGCCGGCTTAATATTTTTAAAATAGAAACAACCTAAAGATCCATGTGATCCAACGTACATTTTCTAGTCTCTTTCTATGGTCCTGGGAAAACGCATTATCTTTCTCTCCCTTTCCAAACAAGGATATTAGAATCAGTTGGGGAGAAACTCATCCTATTCCATTAACTCCTGATAATTTCTCCGGTCAGGTTTCAACTTTCAGAGGATGTTAAATGACATGACACAACAAAGCATGATATACTTGTATACTTGGTGGGGAATTTTCCAGTCCAGATATTTAGTTGTACTTCAGTTGGAAAAGATACAGCTTCTTGGTTCCTCTGAAAATGAAAAAAACAAAAAACAAAAACAAAAACAAAAAACAACATCCCTTATATAACCATGAAAATGTAGATTTTAAAGCTTTGGTTATTGGAAACTATCCATGAGGTATCCATCTACACCAAAGGATGGAAAAAATGCAACACTCTCAGACAATTTTGAACTGAAAAATAGATGTTCTGAACCAAGAAATAGTAGTTGAGGACATCATTTAATTGAAATTTAAAGCATATTTTCAAAATACATTACTGCTGTGTTTTTAGTTTTTCTTTTCTGGTACAGAGTCTCACTATGCAGCCCACATTCATAGTGATCCTCGTGCTTTCTGCCTCCCTAGGGCTGGGATTATGCTGTGTTTTGATTTCATGTAAAGCAAGCGTTTTCTGTGCAGAGATTGACATGCTGGAGAGAGAGGGTGTAAAGGCAAGAGGTCAGTGTAATTTTGAGTAGTGCCTATTTCCAGGTGGACGGTAAAAGCATGTCCATGACCTGCTTGTTCCTTTGCTCTCACTTTTTGAAGTTAGTGAACAAAAGAACAATATTACTTTGTTCACAGGCAGTGGCCTTGAGTGTCTAACCCAAGAGCCATGGCGAGGATTCCAACCAAGTGACAAGCCCCATATCCCAAGACACTTGCCTCTGTGTACTTTTTCTGTTAGAGTTTTAGTTCTTTGATTATGTAACCTGCTGTCATGCTTCTGTCTAAAAAAGTGAATTCTATGGGGAACTTTAAAATTTCTTATGCCCCAGAAGCCACAGGTCTAGTTAAATGAATGTGCTATATCAATCATGGGAAATCAGAGTTTTCTTTCCAGCCAAGGACATGATTAACCTGATCTGAGTGGCTGTTAGTTTTCCATTCATAGTCACTTCTTTCCAAAGAAAATATAACTCATCCAGTTAACAGGTTTTCCAATATGAGGGTAACATACTGTATTGTAATTTTGCACCAAGGGAGGCAAAAGGTTGAGCATTGGAGGCAATCAGAGGACAGATAAGCCTCCACCAAGGCACTGAGCGCACTAGAAATGGTGCTTAGAGTCTTGCCTGGGAAGTTGGTCGGTGTGCATATCAATTCCAATTCAAATGGAAGATGACAATCAGGTGATAGTTAGGACCTAGGCACATAGGCGTGCTTTGGCTGTTCCCTGGTGAGGAGAACCACCTGCCCCTCCACTGAGCTGCTTGCTTGGGAAGAATCAGGGAAGTCAGATATGCTTGTGTCATTTGGTAGCAATTATGACTCATCAGCAGCAATTTACAAGTGATAACTTTAAAACTTAGAGGTTTTATTTTTGACATAAAGCAATGCATGGTCTTGTAAAAGTTCAAATATTTTGAATGTACATTTGACATTAGAATTGATCAGTGGTCATTCCTGCCCTCTGAGGGACTGACTCCAAGGGGAAGAAAGAGCCAGACATGCTGGACGATGCTGGCTCTGGGAAGCTGTTATTGCCATAATCCTGACATGAACAGTGGGCACAAGCAAATCATGCACATTGTCCTTGGATGCCCTGAGACCTTGGCTCCAGGGCTCCCAAGACACCAAAGGCCACGGATGACTCAACTCTCTTATATAGAGTGGTGTCATATTTGCATTGCAGATCCTCCTGCTATATACTATAAATCATTTCTTGATTACTCATAATAACAAATACAATATAAATACTATGTAAATAGCTATTATAGTGTAGTGTTGAGGAGACAATGGTAGAAAAGATGTTTGTACGTGTCTTAGTTACTGTTTACTTGTTGCTGGGACAAATGCCCAGCACTCAAAATGAAGGAAGGGAAGGTTTATTTAGCTCACAGTTACTGGTGGGTTCAGTCCATATTCTGCTGGCTTCAGGGCAAATGACAGCAGTTCATGCGGCAGTTGAAGAGCAGAGGAGGAACAGTAGCTGCAGTGTTCACCAAGCCTCTCCCTTCTACACTGACTACAAAGACCAGCACTCCATGGCAAAGACTGTAGCTCCTCCAAAATGGTGCGGCTGCTAAGATGAAGCTCCTACAAAGACTGGGGTTTCTCCACGGAAGTGGGGCAGGGAAGGGCAGGAAACCTTCCTCCATCCCTGGGCCCTGCCCACCTGCAGGGCTGGGCCCCCATGCTAAGAACTGCAGGAGCTGATTCAGCCAAGTTGGCACAATGAATCAACTAACACAGTACCTATTCAGTACAGATTTATTTTTTAGTACTAGAGATTGAACCTAGAGCCTTTGTACTCATGACTTAACATCACCAATATTTTTTTTTCAATTTTATTTTATTGAGAACCAATATTTTAATTTTTTAAATTTTTAGACAGAATCTTGCTCAGCTGTCCAAGCAGGGACTTGAATTTATAATCCTCCTGCTTGAGCTTTCTGAATGGTGGGATTACAGGTATGTGGTGCCATGGTTGGCTGGGATTTTTTTCTGAAAATTTTCTACCCATAGTTGGTTGAATTCACAGATGCAGACCTTGTGAAAATGTGACCGGCTGTATATAGATGCTGGAGAGAAGATGGGATTCTATCTAAGGAAATTTTTGAATGGAGACGTCAGTGTATAGGATCTTAACCATTTATTGTTTCATTTGGGAATTACTTTCTTACTAAGCTGGACACTTCTAAGAGGGCACAGGAAGCAGTGATGGATCAAGGAGACTCGTGGAAGGACTTTGGTGATTAGCACGGTGGAAGATCTCACAGTGGCTCTCCCATTCCCGTCTTTTCCAAAGATTCTAGGAAATTTGATTTCAGGAAGGAAGTAAGAGTTGAGTCTCTGTTAGAAGTAACTTGGTGGACTGGTGTTGCTGGTGGACCTGGATTATTTTGACCATTCAAGGTTGATGAATAAGTATTGTTAGCTTCCACAATTTACAAACATGTTTGCTCACTCAGAGCTTGCTCCCTGGGATATGTGCCAATAAAAAGTCTCACGTGAATTCCACCATGGGTGTGAGAATAGTCATATTTCTTGATCTTCTAGATGAAGAAATCCTCAGTTTCTATTCTTTAGAATAATCATGTCTGTATCATATACTTCTGGAGAAGGATTCGCTTTTCTGAGCAGCCTCACCAGCATTTGCTATTGGTTGATTTCTTGATGGTAGCCATTCTTTCTGGGGTGAGATGGAATCTTAGTGTTATTTTCATTTGAATCTCTCAAGTGACCAGTGATGTTGAACATTTTTATGTATATTTATTTGCTGTTTGTTTTCATCTGAGGGGTGTGTATTCATCTCAGATGTGCAATTTTAGATTAGATCTTTAAATTTGGGAGGTCTGATTATTTTGAGTTCTTTATATGATCTCAATAGTAGAGAGATTCCTTTGTCTGAGGAACAGCTGGTAAACATTTCTTTTTCTCACATTGTGGGTTGTCTCTTCACTCTGTTGGTGGTTTATCTTGCTGTGCAAAGGCTTTCATAGTAAGATGAGATTCCAGTTGTTGACTCTTGGTGATAGTTCTTGTGTGATTGCAGTGTTATTCATAGTCTTTGCCTACACCAGTGTCTTCGAGAGTTTTACCTCTTCTATCTTCCAGCCAATTTAATATAAAACTTATTTTAATTTTTAGATCTTGGATCCATTTTAAATTTAGTTTAGTGCATGGTGAAAGATGTATGTCTGATTTTAATATTTGGTATGTGCAGAGCCAAGTTTTTCCATCACCATTTATTAAAGAGTCTACCTTTCTTCCAGTGAATGTATTTGACACTTTTGGCAAAGACAGGGTGGCTGAGTTCATCCGGAGTTGATTCTGCATCTTCTAATCTGTTCCATTGACCTTTGAGTCTGATTTGTTTTTCAGTACCATGCTGAAATAGTCAGTATAAAAAGGAGAAGTATATGTTTAGCTTCGAGTTTTGGAGGCTTCTGTCTGTGATTGGTCAATGCCACTGCTTTTGGGCCTGTGGAGAGACAGGTGGGAACATACGGCAGAGGAGGCTGTTCACTTCACCACCACCCAGAGATGAAACAAGAGAGGAAGAGGAGGAACCAGAGACTCACACTCCCCACCGAGGGCTTGCCTTTAATGACTTAAGCACCTGCTAGGCTTAGTCCCCGCATAACACCACTCACTAGGGACCATGCTGTTGATATATGAGCTTTTCAGAGATATTTCAGATCCCAACAAGCCCGCAGGCTCAGGTCTAGCTGGCTTCATTTGAAGCGCTGGTTTTGATCACCATCCTTCAGTCACTATCTGGCCACCTTTGACTAAGGACTCCACAGTGCTCTCTGCTCTCCAGAAGGAATACAGGTAAATGGTGCTCGCATGTGAACTACAGACATTGTTGGGTGAGGAACACTTGATACTGCTACAGCCACCCTGAGAGCCTGGGATTAAAAAGATCTAGAGATGGAAGCAGAGGGGTAGGAGAACTGGGGGCTTTGACAATGCCATCGAGTCACTTCTGGGGGGACTGGCTGTCCTATAGATACTCATAAATTCATGGGAAAGTATTTTAAAGTAGCTAAAAACTGTTACAAATATTATATAAACCCCGTAATCAATGCAACCACACCCCTCTTTATATCCCGTAGCTTGCTTTTAGCTGAAACAAACAAACAAAAATTTACTGCAACTTAATACACAGATGTCTTTTCTCATACAACTTTAGAAAGATTTTCAACACAAAGAAGTGATAAATGTTTAGGGTCATGGATGTGCTCATTACTTGATTTGATCATTACACACAGCACACACATATTGACATTATCACACTGTGCTCTATAAATATGTACAATTATTACGTGGCAACTAAGAATGAAAGGCCAGTAGTACAGGCTCTAGATTGGGCAATTCAGTGGTCCAATGGGGATATGGAGCTTCTGGACTCTTCCCATCTCTGCTCTGCTATCTATGATGTTGGTTTCAGCCCATGCATGGTTTCCTTTATGGCTCTCAGAAAACTGCTAGGAACAGCCAGGGCATAAGTCTTCCTCCCCTCTTCTCCTCTGCTCCCTAAATGGCTTGGACAAACCCTACTCATGTTCCAAGTGCACTGTCCCCTTTGTCAGTTCCAGCTTGGTGCTCCCTGCTGGGCATCTTTGGTACTAGATCTTTATTTTCATTAAAGCATTTATTAAAATATATTGTTTAAAAGATGAAAGAGATTAAAAAGTTTATGAAGTAAAAAAAAATGTTGATTCATGTATCTGACCCAGTAGATGATGAGATCAGGGGCTGTATCTTGTTTGCTTTTTATCCCTTACAACTAATATCCAGAACAATAACTGGCTCATAGAAGGCACTTAAGATTTTTGAACAGATTAATGGACGAGTACATACAATTGAAACAAGGGAAGGGGTTGTGGTGAAGAGTCTCCGTATAATCTTACCACTTGATCTTTTTAAAGTATGGTCAATAACTTTGTGAGCCATTCACTTGTCTAGATATTGACAGAAGTAAGTTAAGCTTACACAGAAAGATTAGGAACCAATATAATTATTTCCCCATGAAGAATGATCAGTCAGATTCCAGAGAAAAGGCCAAGAGATTTTATTGTCCAGTGATCTCAGCTAGAGGAGTAGTTTCCTTTTGACTACCCTTCTAGACCATTTTCTAGCTCCCTCATTGAAAGTATAAAACTATAATTTGATGGTTCAGTTTTTCTATTTGCAGAATGGGGATGATGACTTTTAAGATTCTAGTACTGCATTGGATAGAACAGCTTCTTAAGCACCACAGGAAAAATGTAGAATTTTGATAATACAAATAATAGTTTCTTTAAAATAGGAACAGAGGGAAGTGAGATGAATTTATCTCATTGTCCTCTGTGACAGTGGTAACAGATAGAGAAGCACAAACACTATACTGGTCACACTGGACATCAAACTATGTTAAAGACATTATCAAGAGTGGTTCGCATTCTCCTGCCTGCTACACTAGCTTTGCAGTGTTTTTGATTGAATTTTTTCCCCTGATTTGCAAAGAGTTCAACATCTAAAAGCTGTTTTTAGTTCCTTTGATATAAGCATGAAGCATACAACTTTGCATTTAGCACAGTACTTTCAAAATCAAGAGCAAAGCCAAACGCCTGCCTTTTACTGTTAAAACTGAAGGGTGTTTACAGTCAGGCCTCTGAATGCACAAACTGTAGCCATGGTTCTACCAGCCAAGGATTATTGACTGAGCAGCTAGGCCTGTGATGGCTGCATCTACGCTGAACATGTACTGTCCTTGTTCTTGCCATCTCTAAATGATATAGCACAATGACACCAGTACTTTCATTGCACTATAACTGATGTAGAGGTGAATTAAAGGACATCAGTTATATGCACATTGGTTACGTGCAAATACTAGTTCATTGTACAAGAAGGACTTGAGCATCCTCCAGTTTTGGAATCTTGGAACCAACCCTCCAAAAATACTGACTGTGGCTTTAATGAGGAAAAAGTAATTTGGCTCAGTGAGAAGGAAATACTTTCAAATAGTGCTCAGCACATGATTTCCTGTGTGCTTTTAATAATGTCTATGAAGTCTAACTGTGGCTTGGAAGTCTACTTTGATTCCTCAGGTCAGCACTCTCTGTGGTGACCTAGTGTGTGCTTTCTTAGGTGCTAGGATGCTGTGAGGAACCAGCATTGGTTTTGCCTTTGAGTTGCCTGCTGTCAGGACAGGAGCAGCTGCAGTATAAGGTAAAAAATGCTAAGAGGCATTTTGCATTGAACTCATCTCTATGGCTGGTGGTTGGGAGCATTTATATACTTGCACACATTTTTTTTTTCTTCCTGACCCAGTAAAATTGCCATACATTTTAATCGTTTATCAGCATCTTACAGTCACGATCTCCAGTACCCCCGACTTCCCTGTCTCACAGCTTCCTGTTTCCAAGCTGACCTTTAGTATTGTCTCTTTTTTTCTCCTGACTCATAGTGAAGCTTTACAGTTTCCGCTGTCATTGAGTCTCCGTTGCTCTGAAGCCACTCTTGCTTGCTATTTCAGTTCTTTAATCTAGAAGGAGTTTCTCTACCTCCCTTAATCCATTTTCTGTTGCTATAACTGCACATGCAAGATTTGGTAATTTATGAAGCAAATCACAGGGGGCTTCCTGCTGGCACGGAGCCCTGAGGTGGAGCAGGACACCAGATGGTGGCCTGGGTACCCACAAGAAGCAAGTGCCAAGGTGGCTCTTGTAATAGACCTACTCTTTTCTTTTTTAATTAAAAAAAATCTTTATTTATTTACTTATTTATTTATTTGCTCAGGGTCTCCCTACACAGCTCAGACTCATAGTGATCCTCCTGTCTCAGCCTCCCCAGCCCGGGGATTACAGGCATCTACTACCATTCCTGGTTTCCATGGATAGCATGGTGTGCCTGGGTTCTGGGGTGGCACGGCATGCAATACTGGGGATTGAACCTGGGTTCTTGCACTTGCCAGGTGGATGCTTAGACTGCTGAGCTATCTCCCCAGTCCCAGACTTGAGATAGCCCATTAACACATTAATCACCCAGTCACCTGTTCCCCTGGTCCCATTTTAGTATCTCACAGTGGGGATCTAGTTTCAACATGAATTTTATAGGGACTTTTAGACCATAGCACTGCCTGTCATGTTGTGTCTCTGCATGGTCCTCAAGTGGGCACCATTTCTTTTGCTTGCCCATGTAAATTACATTCATTCCCTCCAGAGATCCCCAGTAGACCCTCTTGTGATGGGCTTCAAAGGCTATCCATTGTACGACCCACTGGGCTGTATCTCTGCTCGAGGGAGCTTCCAAGTCTTGGCTCATTTGCTCATGGACAAGTCCCAAGTCAGACTTGCTTTTTGGTTCTCAAGCATACAGGACCAGACAGAGGCTGTCTCAGTTACTTTTCACTTGTTGCTGGGACAAAATACCCAACACCCAAAATTAAGGAAGGAAAGTTTATTTAGCTCACAGTTAGTGGAAGTTTCAGTCTATACTCAGCTGGCTCCAAGGCAGAGTGGCACACAGCAGAGGGCAGCCTTTCATGGTGGTGGGAAATGGCAAAAAGCAAAGGGAGGAGCAGCTGATGCTGTTAACAAGCCCCTGCCCCTTCCTTATATTTGTATGCAGATTATGTGCCCCAGGGCAGGGGTAGCACTCACACCCATAATACCAGCATTGATCAGGAATTAATCACGAACTCTAGAAGCTACCCCAGTGACTGCATGAGCCTTTGGGGGGACAACTAGACACAAACCATAACAGAGGACTTGCCTGGGGTGGTCTGGTCATAGAATTCCTGAATTTCAGGGGCTAGCAACATTGTCTAGGAGGGGCTGGGCATGGGGTGGACACATTCACCAGCCCTGAGGACTCTTACAGGAGGATCTCCCCAGCAGGGTGCTGCCGGCAGAGGCCTTGGTGGCCTGGAATCAAGGGCTTGCTCAGGACTCCACAAGTCCATGCTACTTTTTTTATATACATAAAATTTTCATAGATGTGAATCCTTTTCTCTTTGATGGATTTACTATGCTTTAAAAATGAGTTTCCAGGATTATTGTTATTTTTTAGCGAGTGTCTTGCTTTATAGGCCAGGCTGGCCTTGAATTTATCATGTAGTCTAGCTGGCTTTGAACTTGTAATCCTCCTGCCCCAGCCTTCCTAGTGCTGGGTCTACAGGTGTGTGCTACCTTGCCCGGCTGAGAAGCCTGTTTTTATGTCTTTCCATAATGACACAACTGCTTTGGTTTCCATAGACATCCTGTGTCCCAAGATGTGGCTCAGGTCACAGTCAGCACTTGTCTGGGAGAATGCATTCTGATGATATGCAGCCTATATGAGCAGTTCCACTTCCTCAAGGAAGGCTTCAGGATGCTGCCTGTGGCTTTGTGTCTTAGCTTTGCCTTCACATTATTCCTTTGACCTCAGGCTGCCTTTTTCTTATACATTTTCTTTATTTGACTGGGTCGCTCCAGTCCTTCTGAGCTCTCAACTGAGTCCTTGAAGCCCTCTTCTGCCCTGGCTCCTCAGGGTGACCTCAGCCTCTCTAAGACAGGCTTCCTAGTGTCCCCATCTGAGGTCCTTTTCTCCCCTTGTTCCTGAAGTTTCACTTCCTCAGGGTCAACCTTCTGTCTTGCAAGTGGTGGTCATGGTTGTGTGTTCATCTTCCTGCCTGCCCATCCAACACACTGCATTGTCATTGAGCAGCTTTGGAAAAGTTGGTTCCTCAGGGCACTGCAGCACGACAGGAGGGTCAAGCTCAGGTGCCTTTACTCCTGGGATAGAGATTGTCCATCAGAGTGACACTGCCTGAAGCAGCTCTTGTTGTAACCCTGGGAGGACCCTAGGAGCAAGAGAGGGTTTGCTGATTCCCCGTGTTCCTAAGAGGCTACTCTGTTATTTCCTCAACTGAGGAATAAAGGTGTGTGTATTACTAAAAATACTCATAACCTTGCAGAGTGGATCTTAGCCTGGAAGATGGGAGCTCAGATGCCAAGTTGATAAAGAGGGGAGGAGGAGTTGAGGAAGTACTAGAATGTGAGGTTTTCTTTTGGGGTTCCCCCTGTTACACTGAGTGTCACTCAGCCTCCATGTCCTCAGGCTTTTAAGAGGTTGGCAGATCACATAGCCTGGGCTTTTGTTTCTTCCTAATGGAGTTGTTTCCTGGCTTACAAACATGGCTATTCCACCTCAGTGATTGCTCCTTCCCAGGAAGGCTGGTTCTTCTACTGCTCCTGGACTTACCTCAGCTGGTGCTAAACTTGGAGCACACTTGGGAACATGTGGGCGTTGTCTCTGTGGCATGCACTCAGGAGATTTCTCTTGTTCTGAAGGAAAGTTACCCTGGATCCCCGAGGCATAATTGGATCTATTCTTACATCTTGATTTGAGGAAGGACAGGGGTAAAATCCAGGGCAGTTGGCACCTACATAAGCAGGCCACATGGTCCCACTTGGGACAGCTCAGGCTTTGAGAGCCCTGGAATTTTACCTGGTTTTCTTTGTGCCATATCTCATTGAAATACTTCACATTTGAAGTATGGTATCATTCAAGGTTTGTAGTTGCAAGCAATAGAAATGGAGTCACCTCAGTGTTCGATCCTTGGTTCCCCAAGCCGCGCCGGCCCTGCCTTCGGGTGCGCTGAGCCGGCGATGCAATCCGGGCGTGGTGGCGCGCGCCTGTAATCCCAGCACATGGGAGGCAAAAAGCAGGAAGATCACTATGAATATGGGCTGCATGCATAGTGAAACCCTGCACCAAAATATAGAAAAAAGCAAGAAATGGAGTCACTAGGAAATAGAGAAGTAGGCTCTGGGCTAACACCTGGGAACAGCATCCACACTGTGCCACAGAGCTGGCCCTAGGGAGATGACCTTGGGGCCACTGTAAGCACAGATGCTGCGGCCAGGTCTTCCATTTCTGCTGGCTGGAGACACCTGTATCCCTACTGGTGCTGGTCTGGCGTGCAAACTTGCTTCGTAGCCACTGTTTCCAGTTCCCTGTACCTTAAATTACTACTTCTCATTCAGTCTTAGGGGAGGGCAAGTATCTCACTGCAGGAAGTCAAGTTAGAGCCAGTGTGGTAGATACAGGAAATACATGGGGAGAGCTCTGGATATCTTCAGCCTCTGCAGTGTCAGGTGGGTTATGCCTGTTTCTGAGCCTCCAAGATGCCGCTACTGGGTGGCCAAGAAAAATGACAGATGCCCACTACTTATTTTTATATCTAACCTTGATGGCCATACAGCGATTCTCAGATAGAGGACATTCATTCATTCATCATTCATTCACTCATTCACCCATGTACGTTAAGTGATTGTTCCTTAATAACCAGGGAGTGGGATTACTTATGAGAATGACTTCTTTCTCCAGAAGCCCAGAATCTAGCTGGGAAGAAGGATAATTCACCAGAATAAAAAGGTACAGTGAATACTTCAGGAAGAGTACACACTGAAGTGTCTGACCAGAGGAAGTGAGGGATAAGTGGGAATTGTCAGGGCAAAGGAGGAGAATGTGTTTCAGGAGCAAAAGCTTTACTGGCACCATGGTTGGAAGAAAGGACCTGCAGCATGAAAGCTTTGTATTCTGACTGAGGAGTTTGGGGCTAGAGCTAAAAGTGATGGAGCATCATTGGGGGACGCTTAGGGCAAATCATCTTGGAAATATCACTTTAAGATGGGAAAATTAATTGAATGGGATAAGACAGAAAGGTAAGCAGGCGAGGAAGGAAATTACTACAGGAATCTAGGGAAGAGCAACAGATTTGAGAATGATGTGACTTAGGAAAGGCTTTGGGATAGGCCTGACGGTACTGTGAAGGGGAAATCGCAGATAGCTTCTAGATCCGTGTTTGGGCAACTATGTGGAAAGTGATAGCAGATCTGGGGGAGAAAGAATCTGTTTGATTTGGGGATAGCTGAGTTTGAGGTGACCATCAGACACTGAAGCAGCAGTTGCTGAGGAAGAGATACAGATCCGAATTTCAGGAAAGTAGACCATATCAGTATTTGCCCATTGCTGCTACCAAGTTCTTTATATCTGCACATTAAAAGAGGGGAGGTTTATTTTTTGGTTCTCAGTTTCCAGTTGGTCCAATCCAAAGTTGGCTATTCCAAAGAGCCTGGCAGAGAAAGCAGCTTGCTCTGTAACAGCAGGGAAGCAGAGAGAGAAGGCAGGAGCCAGGAATAAGAATGCGCTCTTCCAGGTCATGCCCCAGTAACCATCTCTTCCAGCCAGGCTCTCCCTCTGGGGAGACAAAGGCTGAGCTATGATTGCTCTACATAACAAGGGATGACGGAAGCAGCACTTTTTTTTTTTTTAATAATTTTATGGAGGAACAAATAATAATGAGACAGTTTCAAAACTGATTAGTAGGACATTTTTAATAATAAATACATTGTTTATTATTGTTTTATTGGTTATTTATTGTACAAGATGCAGACATGATATCCTGTCCACAAACACTATTAGAACAAATCTTTTTATTCATTGAATTAAGAGAACATAGCTGTATATCTATCCTACCTATTTTGAATATACAAATCAAAAATGGTCATTCATTTGTATCCCCTTTTTTGTTTAGTTTTCTCAGAGATGGGTATTCCATTGTCATTTAAATATTGTACATGCATGAATTCAGCAAAATATTCTAATATAGTTCAGTAGTCCATAATAGTAGAGGGTTTTCCGTAGGACTGGCAATGTCAGAAGTTGTTGACTTGAGCCTTTTACAGCTCAGTATATTAATATGATTTGACTTTTTATACCTCGGGCCCTAGTCAGTTTGATGCCCGAAAACTTTTACTCTGGGTTTTGGAAGTCACCCACCATGGTGGAAGTGTGAATACCTGAGGCCACTACTCTGGGAAAAGTTTAGACTACAGGAAGCCTGCAGAAATGTGGACAAGGAAGCCATCTTGGAAGGTGGTCCTTCAAACCTGGCCGTGGCACACATGGCATGGATCAAGGTCAAGGAGTCCAGCTGAAAGGTCCTTTCCAAAGTCCTGACCCACAAACTCCTGAGCAAAATAGTTTTGGGGTTGCTTAATGTGCAGCAGTAATATCCAGAGCAGAAGCTACTAGCACTGTGATATGATCAACTGGAGCTGGGCAACCTGGACCATGAACCCAATCATGGTTACTTTTAGTGTCGGGACACTTTGCAATTCACTGGCCCCATTGGTGGTGAGGCCAGTGGTGGTGACCTCATTTTGCATGTACTCGTCAACCTCCTTTTTCAGAGGGCATGTGACTTGCTTCAGGCTACTCAGAAATAGGCTACTGCTGGGAATCCTCAGGGAATCTTTTGGAACTGAAAGAGCTCTGACAGACCATCTCATTTTACAGATAAGATTTAAAGAGCCCTAAGGAGGTCAGGGAACTTGGCCTTGATCAGCAGAAAGAACTTGGCCTGTAGCCCAAGATGATCATCTTCTACGCCACCTTCTAGTACCAGTAGCTTCTCTGTACTAAGGGATGGGCTATGCGCGATGTGGATGAGTTCAAAAAACACTTTTTCCCCCCTGAAAACTATCCTATCTTTCCTTTGATTCATACCTGTACCAAATTTACTATCCCGATTGTTATCCCCTGCCTAATTTAAGACTATTTGAAGACAACCTGGGCACTGCAGGGAGATGCAGATTAAAGTCTGGATTCAGCCCATCATTACCTTTGTGATCTTGGGAAAGTCACTCAAATTTGCAGAACTTGTTTCCTGGGCTGTAGAATAATGGAGACAAGCTGTATTTGGGCAAATCTTTAAGGACCCTTTTCACATTTGAAGCCAGTCCAAAGATTGGTAGGTACTTGAATTCAGCAAAATAATTCAATATAGTCCCATAGTCCATAATTGTAGTGGTTTATCAGCAGAACTGGCACCTGCAAGAAGGTGTTGACTTGAGTTGAGCCTTTTGCAGCTCAGCATATTAATATGGCTTACTTTTTATACCTTGTGGTTATACTTTTCTGCTGGATGGTTAGGACCAAGTTAAAGCAAGACCTATATAACTAAAAAATGTAACTTTTGTATCTGACAAGGTCAGTCAAATTCCCTCAGGATTTACCCTGAAACCATGTACAGCGCCTTGTAGACCTTCTGTCAGTGTCAGCCATGTGGATGAGTCATGGCCATTGCTTGACCAAGTTGTTCACTGTGAAAGCCTGAGAAAATGTTTTCTCTCTAGGTGACTATCTTTAGCATACACTACATCATTGATCACTTTCCTCTGTAGCCCCATAATCTTGATCAGAAAATTTGGGACACCACTGAGTTCCAGGATGTCACAGCACAGCTTCCTAACCACAGTGTAATACCCATCACTGACAAACAAAATGAAAAAAGGGGATATGTTGGTAGCCACAAAGCTAGGAAATCAATCAAATATGTGGAGGTGGGACTTGGCAAACTTGTGTTTGCTTGCTCCTAAAGCAAGCAAGCTAACTCACTCCTGAGATGAATATCCTGTCTGGTTAAGGTTAGCTACCAGTTGCTAGGCAACCTAGTGTCCTGTGTTACTAACTTCACAAAAGTGTAAATACAGGACCATTTTGTTGTGAAAAAAAGAGAAAAGAAAAAGAAAAAAATATATGTATACACAAGAGTTTAGACAAGATATGTCTGCATCTTGTCCTCTGAATAACTACTATGAAGACAACAATATGTAATGTATTAATTATTGTAACCATGCTACTAACCTGTTTTGAAACTGTTTCATTGCTATGTTATCTTTTTTTCTCATTAAAATGAATAAAATATATAAATAAAGATCCTTCCCTCACCCAAAGAGAACTGGAAAAAAACATAATGGAGACAACTTCCTCCCTCATTGTTGCATGTTTGTATATGTAAATATTGTTAAATGCCAAGGAGATCATGGGTGTGACTTGTGCCCCACTCTATTGGCATGTGGTGACTGTTCATACAGGTGGCATCGCCGTTTCCAAGTATCAGGGGGGAAGGAGTTGCATAGGGATAGAACGCATGGCCAAAAGTGGACTTTGTTCCGAGATGTTCAGCACATTTTATACCATTGCCACCATTCAAGAGGATAAAATTGCATTTTCAGATGGTGCTAAAAATAAACGGAGCCACAGAGTTGGGACTCCAGTTTCCCCAGTGAGCTGTGTAGAAAAGAGCAGCGCCACAGAGATCAGCTGGGCCTTTTGGGGTGGAGAGTGCTTTTGAAGAGACTTCTTGTTTTGGGGAAGATAAACTTACCTTAGGGTACTTCTCCAGGGAAGAAAATGCTTTTTCTGTTGGCCAGACACACTTCATCCTTCCCCATTCCTGTTTCTGTTTTTCTCTCTATATCATCCAGACTCAAACTCTGTGATGCATGAATCAAAGAGAAAACCATGTGGGTGAAACAAAAGGGCCCGCTGTGAGCAGACTTGAATGGGGGTCTCTTAGCTTTTTCTCAGAGCCCAGCCAATGTTTCCACTCCATTTTGCCCTGGGAAGTTCTCTTAGCTAGCTCACTTTCTTTGCCTCCTACACAGCTCCTTCACAGATTTCCTTTTCCTCAGACAGTGAAGGCTGGTGTGTGGCCTTTCATCCAGCTGCCATCGTGGCTGCCCCATGAGGCTTCCTGCTTGAGTGCTGGGGTTGGCAGTATCAAAGCTGGTGGGGAGGGGCAGAGGCACCTTGGAAGCTCTTGAGGACCATGCCCACCTTGACATCTGTGAGCAGGGTGAACACTATAGCCATTTGGACCCATTTTTAGATGAGTTTCAAAATTTTAGCATTGACTGTGTTGAAATAATTTTGCATGCTCATGAATGGAAATAAATTATAGCAATAGTTATTGTTGGACAAAGTTAAAATGAATTTTTGGAAGTGGCTAATGATTTATATTTGTTCTTAGAAAAAGTTTTTAGTGTACTCTGGATGAAGAAATGTAGTTTTGTAAAGTACTGTATCGTTCACTTTAGTACAAAAGGAAGATGAAGAATACACAAATGGATAGAATCCGGGCTGGGGAGATGGCTCAGTGGAACAAGGGCCTGAGTTCAATCCTCAGTTCTGTCAAAACAAAAAACCCCAATGGAATCTTAGTTGTGAGTATATAAGAAGGTTATCTCAAACAGCCTAGCCTGTCCCCTAGATTGGTGTGAACTACTTCTATCATCAGAGTTGACAAATTGCCATTAACAATATTTCTTGCTAAACAGGATGGCACATGCCTGCAATTGAAGCCCTTGGAAAGCTGAGATGGGGGTTATGAGTTTAAGGCCAGCCTGGGCTATGGAGAGAGACCTTTCCTACTAAACACTGTTAACTTTCATAAGCAACACCATAGAACATGAGTTTGTTTCTTCATCTCTGCCTCTCTCTTGATGTATGAACTCAGCCTGATCAGGTTCCTTCTGTGGGTTTGTGTCTTTGCCTGAAAATTAGGCAGTCAGTTTCGTGATCTCTCAGATTGCTTGAGTGTGTTCAGAGGCTGGCTGTTGTAGTATGTTTTAGAGGTCCACACTGACCTGGGGCTCTGGAAAACAGAAATTTTTTTCTCCACGAATGTTCATCCTTTCCATTCATTCCATTCTTACCCTCTTTTCTAAGCACCGTAGAGTAATCTCTTGTTTCTTTTGGGAATTGAACTCAGGACCTTGCACTTACCAGGCAGGCACTGTGCTGCTGAGCTATCTCCCCACCCTTGGAAACCTCTTGTAACCTTTTACTGTCTCTAGCCTATAATCATGCCTACCTTTCTCATAGGTTTATCATTTTAATACATGCTGTATATGACAATATAATAATATATAACATGATTTTTATATAAGGTGTAATAAAAGTATGGTGACTTTAAATTTTTAAAATTTATTATAGCGAAATACATATTTCCATTCATCCCAACCAAAAACATTCCTTTTTCCTTCAAGTACACTCAGCTTATCATTATTGGCACTCTCTGCAGCAGTTCTGGAAGCTTTCTTTTGTGAACATCTTTAGTTGTATTGTCCTGGCTGCTTTGAAGTCCTGAATCAATTAAAAATTTTTACCTTTCATGTTCACATTTCATTTGGGAAACAGCCAGAAGTCCTACGGGGCTGGATCTGGTAAATAAGGTAGATAAAAGCATACCAACACTTTTATGTGCCTGCTTTCTGTCGGATGGTACCTGGCAGCTGCATTCTCCATATTTTTATTTACACATTGTAAAGACATTCATGAAAGAGGACTTCCAGAACTGCTGCAGAGAGTGGCAGGAATGGCCGGATAAGCGTGTTAAATGCCAGGAGGAGTATTCTGAAGGGGTTAATGACAATGTGTCTTTTAAATTTAAATATCCACTGTATAATTTGATCATACCATGTTTGGATCACTAACAGAAGTGTCTGTAAAATTTTGTTTTTGTTTGTGAACTCTCCACTGGGTGATGAACACAACCATAGGCATCTTCTTTGCATGAACATAAACATCACCATTTTCCCCAGAATCATGGAATGAAGCAAGTCTGTGGACAAAGCTAATGGTATATAAATGAACACTTGGGGAAATTTGGGAGTACTACTCAAACATTAGATGTTAACATTACTACTTGTTCTAGGGAGGAATTCTTCTGAGAAGTTTTGGAGTGCATTGGTTGCTTTCTCCTTTAATTTCTTTGCAAAGAGCTTTTCCTAATATCACTGATAAATGTACGCCAGTGCTCTATCTTCTTGTAGTCAGGGAATTCTTTTCAGAATTACTCTAAACAGTCCTTTCCTTTTTGAATTAGGAATTGAACTCACAACCTTGTACTTGCCAGGCAAGTGCTATGCCACTGAGCTATGTCCCCCAGCCCCCATCCTGTCTTTTGCTCCAAATTTCCTTGCTCAACTTTTCATGGTGCACTTCAGCAAAATGGATCTGGAACTGATGTTCTTTCTCCTTCCTGGGAGGACAGTACCCTCAGAGGCCGTCTCTCAGACATTGCCCTGCTTTCCAACAAGACTGCCCTGACATAGCACCCACAGATCTATATCTGGCCCCTCATGAAAAGCTGGAAGCTCTCAGCAGACCAAATTTACTTACTTTTCCTGTCCGCATGCACAGGCCCTCTGGGTGACTGAACCTGAAACAGGATCCAGTTTTGCAATGGGAGCCAACCTCAGGGCAGCAGGTGGGGGACATCTTGCTGGATACCAACGCATGTGGTGGTAGCTGACACTGGTTTGGCAGATTTGTCTGCAACAGACGGTCGTCTGTGTGCTGCTAGAGGAGGCTACACATACTAATTTGTTTTCTGCAAAGGTTTCATAAAACCACACTCACTGCAAGGCATCTGACAAGTGAACCATTCTCAAGCATAAACGTGTAAGGCGGTGCCAACAGCAAAGTCAGGTTTCTAGAGCAGAACTGGGTTTGGCTTGAGCAATGGAGACAGTTCCTATGCTTTGGAGCACAAGTCTTGCAATCTTTTTTTTTTCAATGGTGGGAATGAACCCAGGGCCTTATACATACCAGGCAGGCTCTCTACTGATGAATAACACTCTCAGCCTTCTTACACTTTTCATTTTGAGACATGGTCTCATTAAGTTGTCTAGTTTGGCTTTGAACTTGGGATTCTTCTGCCTCTGCCCCCCTCACCCCAAGTAACTGGGATCACAGCTATGAACTAGCAGGTCTGGCTGTTCTACTTCTTTCTTTTTTAAAAATTAGTTTTATTGGTACATTTGGGATATCCATAATGATGACATTCATCACAGGGAATTTGTATCTGTACATAATATATCTCACTTCTTTTTTCCCATTCCTCTGCCCTCCTTCAAGTCTTCTTCCCCTCTTCATTTACAAAAGCTTTATTTACATTTTGTCCTATCCTTGCTTCCTCTCCCACTTGTTCCTCTCCTCGTTTGAACATTTTCTGCCCATTTTCCAATATCTATTATATATTTTGTTCCATATTTACATTTTTGGTTTCTCACTCTAGAGAAACATGTAGACATACATCCAATGTATTTCACTTAAGAGTATGGTCTTAGGAAGCATCCATATTGCATACACTTAGACTGCATACACTTAGAAATGTCTCAAGTTTATCCTTCTTTATGGCTGGGTAGTAGTACTGCACTGTATTAAAAAAAAAAAAAAACCCTATATTTTCTTTATCCATTTACCTGTTAATGGACATCTGGGCTGTTTCCAAGATTTCACTATTATAAACTGAGCTTCTATACACGCGGGTGTGCATATGCTAATCCATAACAACCATTTAGTAGATGCATCTACTCCCCTACATGTCAGGATGGACCAGTATAAAGGGTGAGCTGCTGGGATCCAGGATGTCTGGGACGGCCTTGATGTTAGTGAGCCCAGCACTCATCACCTCGGAGACTCTGTGACCTGCCTGCAGCCCATGTGGCTCCTCATGGATATCAGTGATGATACAGCAGGTTTTTTTTTTTTTTTTTTTTTTTTTTTTTTTTTTTTTTTTTTTTTTGTCTTTTTTGAGACAGGATCTCACTGTGCAGTTCAGGCTGGCCTTAAGCTCACTTTGTAGCTCAGGCTGGTCTCGAACTCACAACAATCCTCCTGCCTCAGCCTCCCTAGTGCTGGGATTACAGGCATGCGCCACCACGCCCGGCTCAGATACAGCAGGTTTTTTACTCTTGGGTGAAAGCATATTTATTCTCCTGCTATCTTATTTTCATCTCCTTACAAGTCCATTAGTGTTGTTTTCTGTGGAGAAGCCTATATTGAAGGAAGTCTAAGTGTATGCATTTGAGCAGATCTAGTCCTAAATGTATGGGGCATGGTCAGCAGTCCACTAATGCATTTTAGCAGCTCAAGAGGGGACAATATTAATTTGCTATCTATTGTCTCCTTAGATCCTCTCTGGTCACCAGGTGACTCTCTTCAAGGACAGTCTCTGAAGTAGCATCTGAAGGACCTGTGCAGTTAACACAGGAGAAGCAAAAATCCATTGAAGAAGTAGTGACAATCGGTGTTGTGTATGGAAAGCACATGAATTCGGCAGCCAGGCAGACTTGAAGTTGAGCCTTCTCTTGGCTACATACTTTCACTTTGATCTTGGGGAGGCTGCAAAGCCTGTGCATGTCCTAGATTTCTCATTGTTAGAGGAATTATAAAACCTGCCTTTGGGTTTGGGGATCAGTAATTCAGGTGATAGGAGCTTATCATTACTATGGACAGATAATATATACTTATTACAGACAGTTCTCCAGTGCCCTGTGTATTTATTCTTATATTTCCACAGTCCTATCCTACAAATATTATTTGCCAGTGTAATTTTCTAGTTAGGATAGAGAGACTATTAGCACTATATCTCCTGTATTTAAAAGCTAGTTTCTCATATGATAAGAATAATATTCTGCTAGATATATCACATTTCAGGTTAACATGACTTCAGTGAGATTTATATGAAACATAAGGGTGTTTTGTTAACAAAATACAGAGTGATTTTTAAATGACATTGACAAAACTGAAATAAAATGTGGTCTCTAGATAAATATGAATCAGATATACTCAATTGACTCTGGGGCTATTGTATCTGAAAAATGTGGGAGAGGTTGCCTAATGCAGCATAGCTTGTCTTCTGTGACAGAAGCTAGGGAGATGGCTGAGAATAGTTTAAGTACTTTTTGTGATCTGAATAATTTACCATTTTGGGTATCTAATATTTTATTATATAATATGCTAGTATATGTTGATATATAAACTGTATTATTAGATGTTACATATTTAATATAATTAAAGCATGTTGCTAATAAATGCAATGTTATTATACATGCTTTGCAAATATTTGTACTTTGAACAGAGACATTATATGCTTTCATCAGCAAGAAACACATTTTGAATTTACAATGGTACTGGTAATGCAGGATATCAAGTATGCTTTATGTTCATATTTAAAACAGCTACATTTGTTTAGAATTTTATAGTTCTGAAATACTTTTACAAACATTTGCTTCCCAACCCTCTAAAATAGTCCACACAAGCCGGGCGTGGTGGCGCAGGCCTGTAATGCCAGCACTTGGGAGGCTGAGGCAGGAGGATTGTTGTGAGTTCAAGACCAGCCTGAGCTACAAAGTGAGCTTAAGGCCAGCCTGAACTGCATAGTGAGACCCTGTCTCAAAAAGACAAAATAAATAAATAAATAAATAAATAAATAAAATAGTCCACACAAATACTGTTATTCCCATTTTGAAGATAAGTAAATGAAATGATAAATGAAGGTACAGATTTCCTGGAGCCATTGAAGAACTTGATAGACTCTGGGCAGCCTATGGAACTTATCTGATTACCAGGGGCTTCAAAAATGCCAAAACGCAGGAGCAAAAGAAAATCTCAATCCTCCAGCCCACCTAGAACAAATTCAGGAGAAAAAGAAATACAAGAACTTGGAAATCACACGCTTGAACTCTCTGAAATGATAGTAACTGAAGTAAAGAAACAAGTCCATCAGGCTACAGAAGAAATATGATCAGAAATAATCTTCCAGGTCCAAAAAGAAAGAATAAAAATAGTGAAAGAATTGCTCAGCACACATAAAGAAGACATAGACAGAAAAAAATAGAAAAGAAGAGAAAAATGATGGAAACACTGAATGGATAATACAGGAAAGAATTAGAATGCATGAAACAGATTCAAACAGATCCAAGAAATTAAGAACTCCATTGAAAGCTGGCAAACTGCTTGAATGAAACTGAAGACAGACTTTCAGACTTTGAAGACTATGCTGCAGCTAATGAATGTGAAACAGAAGATCTCTTAAAACTAACAAGGAACCAGGAAATAACAGTTCAATACAATACAGAGAAAAATAATGTAAGAGTAATAGTTGTCAATGAAACAGTGGGAGACAGTACAAATAACATAAAAAGACTATTCGAAAAATACTATGTCTTAGTTACTTTTTACTTGTTGCTGGGACAAATACCCTACACTCAGAAATGAAGGAAGGAAAGCTTCACAGTTTATGGAGGTTTCGATTCATACTCTGCTGGCTCCAAGGCAAATGATAGCAGTTCATGGCGCCAGAAAACAATGAAGAACAGAGGAGCAATAGCTATGGCGTCCAGCAAGCCTCTCTCTTCCTTCTATGCTGACTGTGAAGACCGATGCTCCACTATAAAGTGGAGCTCCTCCAAAGTGGTGCAGCTGCAAAGATCAAGCTCCTCCGAAGACTGGGACTTCTCCAAGGAAGCGGGGCAAGGCAGCCAGGAAGCCTTCCTCAGCTCCTTTATATACACGTCCCATGCCGAGTCACTCTGTGGTGGCTCATGGTCCTAGGGCAGAACCAATCACACCCCAGATTGAGCCCTGCCTACCTACAGGGTGAAGGGGGCCATGCTGGGAACTGTCAGATGTGACTCAGGCAAGTAGACACAATGTATCAACTACCACATACTAGCAGAAAAATTTCCAAACGTAAGAAGCACATATAGATAAGCAAGGCATATAGAACTCTACACAACCATAATCACAATAAATCTACACCTAGACACATAATAATCAAGATCTCAGAAATTCAGCAACAGAACAGAATATTAAAAGCTGCTAGAGAGAAGAAACAGATCACCTACAATGGAAGGCCCACTGGAATCATGGGAGATTTCTCAGCACAAACCATCAAATCAAGAAGAGCTTAGAGTGAAGCTCTAAGCTTTCAGTTCCTGAAAGAAAATAACTTCCAACCCAGATTGATGTACTATGAAACACTATCAAATGCATTGGCAAAATAAGATCTTTCCTTGACAAAGAGCAATTGAAGAAATTCATGACCACCAAACCAACCTTATGATGAGTACAGACAAATATTCTGGAAAGACATAGAAGTGATCACAGTTTCAAGAACAACAGAAAGGGACCACCAAGCAGAGAAAGTAATTAAAAAGAGGGAAAGATTACTGAACTTATAAGAGGAAAATAACATGACAAAGATAAGCCAATATGTATCAGTTATAACCATCAATGTGTTTGACTTTGCCAAAAGCTTTTTTCATTCATGATAAAAATGCTACAGATAATTGGAATAGATGTTTTATATCTCAACCTGATAAAAGCCATCTCTCAGACACCAAAGCCAACATCATACTAAATGAGAAAAAAACTGAAGGCCTTCACTTTAAAATCAGGAAGAAGACAAGGATGTCTACTGTCTCTACTTCTATTCAATATAGTTCTGGAAACATTAGCTGGAGCAATTATATAAGAGAGACAAATAAAAGAAATAAGGATTGGAAAAGAAGAAGTGAAATTATCATTATTTGCAGATGAAATAATACTCCACATAGGGGACCCCAAAAACTCTACCAATAGTCTTGTAGATTTAATCACCAATCAGCAATGTATCTGTATCAAAGTCAACACCCAAAAATAAGTAGCATTTTTGTACATAAAGAAGGAACACACTGAGAGAGAAATTAGGGAAGCCACACCTTTCACAACAATAGTCAAAACATGAAATACTTAGGAATCAGTCTCACAAAAGATGTAAAAGATTTGTACAGTGAAAATTATGGTGCTCTGAGAAAACAGATTGAAGAGGATTTGAGAAAATGGAAAAAAATTCTTCTCTCCTGGATAGGAAGAAGCAGCATTGTGAAAATGGCCACACTCCCCAAGTTGCTATATGGACTCAGTGCAATACTGATTAAAATATCATTAGTGTATCTCTCAGAGCTAGAGAATTTTCCTCAAATTCACTTGGAATCAGAAGAGGCCCAGACTATGGAAAGCAATCCTAGGAAACAAAAGAAAGACAGGAGGTATAACAATCCCTACCTGAAATTATACTATAAAGCTCCTGTGACTGGCACAAAAACAGAGCTGAGGATCAGTAGAACAGATTAGAAGATATAGACACAACTGCAAACACACTCAACCACCTGATCTTTGATTAAAGGGGCAAAATAGGCCCACTGGAAGAAAGATGGCCTCTTTAATAAGTGGTGCTGGAGGAACCAGGGAGACAGCTCAGTGGAATAAAAAGTGCTTCCCTGGCAAGCACAAGGGCCTGAGTTCAATCCCCGGTTCCGCAAAATAAATAAATAAAAATAAATAAATAAAAAAAAAATAAATGGTGCTGGAAAAACTAGCTTTCCACATGCCAAAGGCTAAAACTAGACCCAGCCGGGCATGGTGGCCCAGGCCTGTAATCCCAGCACTCGGGAGGCTGAGGCAGGAGGATTGTTGTAAGTTTGAGACCAGCCTAAGCTACAAAGTGAGCTTAAGGCCAGCCTGAACTGCATAGTGAGACCCTGTCTCAAAAGACAAAAAAAAAAAAAAATAAATAAATAAAACTAGACCCATGCCTATCACCATGCCACAGAGTAAAACGAAAACCAACAAAGTGGGAAAAAATTATTGGTGATTCTCCCTCAGACAAAGGCCTTCTGTCTATAACATAAGAAGAATTTTAAAATGTCAGGCCCTCCAAATTCAAAGACCAATCCAAAAATGGGCATCTGAGATGAATATACACTTTTCAGAGGAAGAAATACAAATGGAAAATAAATATATGAAAAAAATGTTCAACATCATTGGTCATTTGAGAAATGCAAACTAAAACAACACATTCTCACCCCAGAACGAAAGGCTAACATGAAGAAGTCAGCTGATAACAAAAGCTGGAGAGGCTCTGGAGAAAAAGGAACCCTTCTCCACTGTTGAGGGTGGAAATCAGTGTGGAGATTGTTTAAAAAGCTAGGACTGCAGATCCCATTCAAACCCGCTATTCTTCTCCTGGATATTTTTCCAGAAGAACTGAAAACCTATTACCACAGTGATGGATGTGCACCCATGCTTATAGCAGTACAATTTGCTGTAGGTGAGTCCTGGAAACAACCCAGAACCCACTAACTGAAGGATGGATAAGGAAGATGTGCTATTTTTACACAATGGAGTATTATTCAGCTATAGAACAGGATAAATTTAAGTCTCTTGTCAGCAAATGGATGCGAGTAGAGAACATACTCTTTTTTTTGGAACTGGAGATTGGACTCAGGCCCTTACACTTGTTCCACTGAGCCATCTCCCCAGCCCCTAGAGAATATACTCTGAAGTGAAATAAATCAGACCTGCACATGCAAATACTTTATTGTCTCCTTAGTGTGAGAAACTGAAAGAGAAACATGGAATCTGATGAATATAATAGATGGTAGGAAAAGAAAATGAACTTATTCAAAAATAAAGAGTTATTGAGTTGAGGAGAAGGACAGGAGAGGGAGTGAGGAAAGAAGTTTATCTATGTATGTAAGCAAGATGGTTTGGACAACTGTACTGTGCATTTTTGCTGGTGTATGGAAAGAAGTGGTTAAGGTTTTAATTTGCTTCATCTCCTTTTTTCTCCATTATCCCTCTTTTTTGTCTTCTTAATTTCTTATACATTTCAAACGTTTTTCTTTTTTCTTCAAATTTTATATGCATATATCTGGTAAAATGAATAACTGGTTGAAAGACAACACTATGTATTACAAGTACCGTGAAACTCATGTGACTTTGTTAAGTGAAAATCTGTATAACTTGTAATTCTTTTGTTTTAATTCTAATTTGTACTCTTTTTAAAAAAAATAAATAACATGACAAATGATAAGTAAATGGCAGAGTCACCAGTGAGATAACTCTCCACAGTGTTGGCCCCATCAGTATTTGCCCACTGCTCACCACTGGCTTTTTTACAAGGTGATTCGTGGTCAGTCTTTGGGAGAGGCATGTTTGTGGAGTGGGAGAGTAGATTTGCTCCATTTCCTTGCTCTTGCTCGGGGACACTGGGAACATGGTCAATGCCTGCTGAGAAGTGCCTGTGAGGAAGATAGCAATGGTGACAAGATCAGCACAGAAAACAGGGGCTGTGGTTGAGTGGCACAGACAGGGAAGTGGTGGTAAGGTCACTGTATACCTCCCACAGAGAAGGTACTTGTGGAAGTGGTGGTGTTGCCACTCAGCAGTGCACTGACATAGCAGGTATGAAGTGGTTCTGGCCCAAGGGAAGCAGGGATTTGGACATCCTACATATAACTGAGAGCAAGTGGTGCCAACAGAGATGTAGGGGCACTGGAAAGTCTGGAAACACCTCTTTGGGAATTACTGGCTTGATTGCTCTCTCCTGCTGGACTGAGAGCTCCATAAGGCAAGTACCCTCTCTGCCTCTCTGCCTGCCTCCTGGGAGCTCCTCAATAAGTTGGTGAGAGGACTGATCTTTGGATACCATTCTGCACATATTGAACTCTGCTTAGATACCTCAAGGTGAACAGGTTCAAAAGAAAGGGGGACCACTCCCCTACTCCATTGCCACTAAAGTGGCAACAGCAGCTGGCTCTCAGTTGCTCAGGCCAGACACTAATAATAGAGTCAGCCTTGATTCTATGCCCTGTCCTCCTTCTCATTCAAGTCAAGGCTGTCTCCTACAGCTCTAAAATCTTCCCACTTTGCTTTGCTCATGCAACTGTTTCTGAGATGTAGATACGAACACTCACCATTCTTGTTTTCCCAGTACTGAAATCAGAACATTTTCAGACCAGCTGAAAAGTTCTGTCTCTTTAGATCTAGGTCACATAATTCCTGTATGGGCTAGTGCAGTAGCATCTTCATAGCTAGTTTGTCCCTATAATTCATATTAAAATATAATTCATATTATTCATAGAAAAGCTTTGTGAACATGAACCAAGTCTTGCCATTGGAGAAAATCCCTCAGTGACTATACATTTTCAACAAGCCACCATATTGATCTGGCTCCTACTCACCCTTCAGGCTTGTCTCCCTTAGCTCTCCTACATCCTCTAGCATCCATATTCTCTGCCTTCTAGGCCATCATGCACAGGATTGCTTCTGTGTGAGTTTCAGTGAATTATTATTATTATTATTATTATTGCTAGGGATGGAACCTGGAACCTCATGCATACTCAGTAAGTGTTCTACCAATAAGCTATACCTCTAGCCCATTGTTTTAGTCTTGTGTATCATGTGTCATGTGCAGTGAGATTCACTGGGTCAGAGTGGCTTCAACATAGATCAAAGGTTCTCAAACTTGATTTTATATTAGAATCACATGAGGAAACTTTACAACACCCTGATGTCCATGTCCCACATCAGATCAACTCAATTCCTATAATTAGATATGGCATTGTAGTTTAAAAAGCTCTCTAGATGATACCGCATAGCCATGCTTGAGAGCCATTTGTATGTTGTGAAGCTTCTCCAATCCTAAGATTCTTCTGACTCCCTGTGCCCTACATGTGCTGTCCCTCACCCTGTGCTATAAATATCTATGCCTGTGATACCTCTCACACTATGTCCTGAGGGTGGGGACACAGGCTAATACAATGTCTGGCTTATAGCAAAGGTTTAATAGGTGTTAGTTGTATAAAACAATAACCATGAATCACTTACATATTCCTTTTGAAGCTCAGTTTTGTTTGCTACAAAATGAAGATAAAATATCTAATTCAGGGGCTGGCAAGATAGCTCAGCGGTCTAAACCACCTGCTTAAGCAAGTTTAGGCAGGTGCAAGGGACCAAGGTTTGATTCTAGGCACCACATGCTGCACCAGCCCTGCCCTCAGGGTGGGCTGAACTGGCCAAAAAGAAAAAAAAAAAAATCTAATTCAGTGCTGAGGAGTAAACAATTTATTTCAAGTTTCTGGCTTGTGGTTTGCTTGCTGTTAGTCTCATGGCAGATGGACAGAGAATATTCCTGCCATTTCCCCCTTCTAGTAGTCGGCTTTTCATTAAAATAATGCACAACCCAAAGCAGATTGTCTTATAAAGGAAAGAGCTTTACTTGGGTTCTAGAGGTATAAGACTTGAACAGTGTGGTTCAAGCTTTCACAAGGTACCCTTGTGCTGCATTTCAGCATGGCAGGTGCATTTGTGCATCTCTACAACCATGGTCTCCCTCCTTCTCCTTATAAAGCTACCAGGACTCAACCACTTCCAAGCTGAAGACCTAATCTAATCACTTCCTGAAACCCGTGCTCCACTTCAACGGTATGGTCTGGTTAAGTTTCCACCTCCTTTCTATCACTAGCATAAGGCTTTGGGCTTTAAACTTGTGCATGAGTTCAGGGAGCCACACACATCATGCCTGACTCTAAGCTTACTTTTGTCAAAAATAATAGGAAAGCTTATCTTAGAAATAGTATCCAATTGCTTTCACACCACAGGCAGAAAGGCTGACTAGGATCATGGCTTAGAGGGGAGTGCAGGTGACTTGAGCTGCGTGACAGTGATGACTGGACCTCTGCAGCCTCTGTGCCTCAGCCCAGCCAATTGCTTTGCAGGCTTGTGAGGAAGTTCTGCAAACCTATCAGCATGCAGTAAGAGGGAAATAGCATGACCTCCTCATCCAATATTCTTGTCTGCAAGGAGATGGAAAACTGTTGACAAAGAGACAGGAATGTATTTCTGGGGGCTGTGGTGATGGGTAGTCTTCACAAATTACTCTGCTGGCCCAGATGGACTTTGGAACCATTCCTGATCCACGCCCTTGGGACAATTCCTGTGTCCTTTCCCCTTCCTATTCAGTGTGTTTTTCTCATTGGTTTTACTTTTTAAAAAATGTCTTCTATGACTGACAATTTGTCTTGTTTAGGTCTAGATGGTTTGTAGCTAGGGTGTATCCTATCTTTTTTATCTGCTTATTGTTTATCTATATTTCTTGCAATGGATTTTTTTTTATATTGCCTCTGGCTTATTTGTACAAAGAGCACAAGAGGACACCAGCCCCCCACAGATGGCTCCCCAGGGGTCACACCAGTCCATCTGTTTTTACACCAGCAGATAAGAGGTGTTTACTGTGGAGCCTTCATGGGGGCCTGGGCACCTTTGTGGGCCTGGGCACCTTTTGGCGCCTGGGCTGAAGCAGAAGCTGGAGCCTGGGTCTTGGCTGGAACCTGGGCCTTTGGCTGGCAAGGCCTGCAACCCTTGGCAATGTGGGCATGGATATGCTTCCCAAGCTTAGGGTGGGCAATATAGGCAAGTTGAGTGAGGCTGCGGTTTACTCCCTTTGGGATGATCTTGGGCTTGCCCTGCTTGGGCTTGATGAGGGCCTTGATAGCCTCTGCACATGCACTCACGGCCTTAGCATGGTTTGCCTGCATCTTTTTGAAGCCCTTCTTGTTGTGCTTCTTAGCAAAACACATGTTCCTAAGGAACTTGGAATCTACCCCCTTCAAAGATTCATATATTTGTGACTCAAATTTCTTGATGCCATTTCTGTGCCAGCTTTGGGACTGGTTGTGCGTGGACTTGGCCATAACTGTACTGTAAACCACAGCTGCCAAGCACCTGAAACCGGGAGAAGAAAACTCATTTTTCTTAAAACAGCTTCTTACTTAAAATTAAGAAGTGAGGTTAGCTTAGGCTTTTGGTGTCTGTTTTGATATGGGTTCTCTAGAAACCTCCTCGGTAAGAAAGTGAGAAAGTGTCTCAGGAAGGGAGGCTGTCACTAAGCCATCTGTCGCAGTGTACAGTGCTTCCCTTTATGGGAAAATCTGGGAGGCATGTTAAACACATCCAAGAAGAATCCTTCTGGAAGGTTGAGGGAGTTGGGTATGTATGTTCCAACCCCAGGAGTCATCAGCTGTGTGCTGCTCCTGGAAGGTGTTAATTGTCTGTTACTGCTGGTCTGCTGAATTCTAGGCTACCATTTTTCTTGACCTAGAAAAACCCAGAGGCACAGATACATAGCTCCTGACAGCTGGAAGCCCATGCCGAGATATACTGTAACAAATGAGGAACTCGAGACCTGGCTTGGACAGAGTTGCCCAAAGCAAGTACAGCTGAGGGTCCTACTTCTAGAACACTACATACCAGTTTTGGAAGATCGGGGTAAGGCCAGAGTTCAAAGGGAGGCTTTGTGGAGGAGGGCATGGAGAAGAGCTGATGATCTGAGAAGGGTGAAAGAGCCATTTCATTTGCTCTGGTCGTGTGAAGTTGCACTTCTTGTTCAGGGTCAACCTAGTTGCAAGACACTGGATATGCAGACTTATGTGGTTAGGTATGGGTCCTAAGGGGAAGCATGGCATTACTGCTCCTAATCTTGGAATATAACCCTCCAAAACATAGCCCCGGAGACCTGGCATATATGTGACTGTCCTTTAGGTCTGGTTCCACATTGCCCTGTGCTATACCTTAGTCCTTCTTCTTTGCAAGCATGGTCCAAACATCTCAGTTTGCACTTGTTCTGCTCACAAACCAGACCATGGCACTCAGATAGCAGGGCGTTCTGCCATGTAGTCACTTTCCTCTGTGCCTAATTCTCCTACAGTGTGATGGGTGGTATTAGAAGCTGAAGACTTGTATTTGGTATAGGGTCTCACTACACAGCTTGGACTCATAGCGATCCTCCTGTTTCAGCTTCCCCAGTGCAGGGATTATAGGCATGCACCACCAGGCTGGTCTCAGTGACTAGCACGGCCATGTAGTTCTGGACAAAAAGCTCTAGTCCCTGTGCTTGCCTAAGCAGGCACTTGGTCTGCTGAGCTATCTCACCAGCCCTAGAAGCTGAAGACTTTTGAAGGTGATTCAGTTTAGGGTTTTTCTTTCCTTGTTTCCAATTTCTATCTTTTATCCTGTTCTTTATTTATAATTTGAGTTTCTCATATAAGGGAAGTCATGCAATGTTGAAGCTTGTTTGTGTCCAATTTATTTCACTTCACACCATGGTCTCATGGTGCACCCATTTTCCCACAAATAAATTTGTCATTAGTCGTGGCAGAGTAGTACTCCATTGTGTGTAATACCTCATTTTCTTTATCTATTCATCTGCTGATGGATATATAGACCTTGCTATTTAAGGAGACATCTAGTGTTCATTCCCTATCCCCTTACTCTTCCCTTCTCCCCTCCCTTCCTCCCTTCTTTCCCTCCTTCCTTCCTTCCTTCACCCTCCTTCACATCCCCATTTGTTTTTTATATGAGATTCCTAAGTGTCTCTAATTGCAAGTAAATATTCCAGATTCTTAGAAAGTCAGCCAAGCTGCATAAGTCAGGCCTCTGAACCTGGTTCTGCAGGGCAGAAGAGTGATACAAAGGCCTCAACTCTCCCTGCAGTCTTATGGGTTACAAATGTGAGGTCCTACCAAAAACATCTGGCCCTCAGGTGCTGCTCCTCTTCTCTTCATGGAACTGGATTTATTTTGTAGAAGCCCACATCATATGTTTCTGTTTCATTTACACCAAATTGAAAGCCATGTTTTCCTTACAGCCCTTTGAAGTTGTGGGGGCTGTGTACACTGATGCTGAAAATGTTTGCTCGCAAGCCTTTGTTTCAGACCCAGAAATGCCCCCGGTCTTGTTTTCTCACAGCCAGTGACCTCAGAAGGGATGAATGGGCTGGAGGTCGGTGCTTTGGGGTGAGCGGGTCTGGAGTCAGGACTCCCCTCGTTCTTGCTTTTCAGTGGGGATGCACTTTGAGCCTCACTGTTTTGTCCTCATTGTTACCAGGCTCCAGGGAATCTCCGCAAAGCCTGTGTAGGAGGGCTGTTCTCCAAACTTCTCATACTAGAGAATGCTGTCCTCTTATGGATGAAATCGTGAGCATGTGCTCCAGGTGGCTGTTTGTGCTGATGCAGAGAATTCATGGTGATCTGGGGTTCTGTTCCACTCCGGTAATGAAGCCTTTTGAATGTGTGCAAGAGCCGCCAAAGCAGACTGGGTGCCTTCTAGGAGGCCCACAAGGGTAAGGCAGGTTACATTCTACTGCGCCCAGATAGTGCACGACATGTGGTAGACACATGATCAATGCATATTTAAAGAAAGGATGGTGACTGCTTAGTAAGCAGAAGAGATCTACAGAAACACAAGGGCCATAAACACATTCACACATGTGCTCATATATGAGCACAGCAGGAGTGTGCATCTCTCAAAATGAGCCTGTAGCTGGTTCTGAAATGAAGCAAGGCACTTGTTTTGCTTTGCTCTTTCCTATTAAAAAATGACTTTCTTTCTCTCTAATATTTGGTGTGAAACAACTCTGTTTAAGTATTTATGTAAGTATTTATCAGTGTAGGAAAAGCTGAATTAGGGCAATGCAAGATGCTAAAACAAACAGATATTAAATTTTCAGAAGTTTAAGATAACAAAAGTTTATTTCTGTTTGGTCAGCGAAAAGATTAGCAGGACAGCCTCTCCCACAGTTGTCCCCAGTCCAGGGTGGTGGAGTCTTTCGCATCTTCAGCACAAGCCACCGGGAGCTCCCTGGGAGTCATGCACTTTTCATACCTGTAAAAAGGGGCGTGAAGAAGCACCATAGAGTTTTCTGAGCAGTCCAGGAAGGAGACTCACTGCAGATCTTCCGTCAACTAACCAAGTGCTGTGGCTGTACCCCCTGAAGCAGTGAGAAGTGGGATTTTTCACAAGTGGCTGGATATCTGGGTATGTGATTGATTTATGGTGCAATACTAAGATTAATGGTGCTAGGATTAAGCATGGATGATTACTAAATCAGTTCACTGATTGGTTTGGCACTGCACTAATCCTGGTGGCCTGAGTTCTATGTAAGGGACACAAAGGCTTGTCTTATCCCTTCCTTTCCTTATTTGCTTTTGCTGTCTTCTGCTGGCATCAACTGTTTCTCTGCGTGTTCTTTTGCCATGCCACCCTGCCTTGGGCTTAGCCAACCATGGGCTGATTGAAACCATTACATACTGTGGGCCACATAAACCTTTCCCCATTTAACTTGGGGTGTTGGGTATTTTTGATTCATCAATGAGGGGAAAGTAACTAAAATACTCAGCCACACAACAACACCAACTGCATGGAATATAGTTACTTCCCAGTAACAACCTTCTCCAAGGTTGGATTTTAGAAGGCATCTATCCCTCCCTTCCACAAATATCAAAAACATTCATCCCAGATTCTCAAAAGGAATGGTGAGGTAGGTCCCCACTTCCAACATTAAGAGGGCAAAAAAAGACAAAAGCTTGGGGATGAAATATCCAGGTGGAGAGCATCTCCCCTTTAGCCCAGTATCTCCAGCCTTGTAAGTAGTACTGAGGAATGGGGAGCAGGAAAATCCATCTTCAGGGGGTGGAGAGAAGTGCACACCATAAAGAACTCCCTTGGAGACAAGGAAAGTGCTATCGTTAACACTTCTGTTTAATGAAGTTGAAAGGATATGTGTGTGTGTGTGTGTGTGTGTATATATATATATATATATATATTCCTTCTTATTTCCAGAAAAAAATGATGTTTATGTTAGAAATATGATGTTTCCAGCTTGTGTGTTGGGAGCATGGTCCCCATGCAGCTGTGTTTAGGGGCTTTTTGGAAAGTGCTGGGATCATGAAGACTCTAACTTCATCAGTTAATCTGTTGATGGAATCATAGGTTGATGCCAAGTGGAAGGTGGTGGAGTTTACGAGACAGGACCTGTTGGAGGAAGTGGGTCACAGGGCCATGATTTCTGGGACTGCACCATGTCCCTGGCTTCTTTCTCTCTCTTTTTTTCTGCTATGACATGACCTCTGCCCTAGCAGATGCTTCCACCATGATACTCTGCCTCATCACAGGCCCAGAATCCACAAAGTGGCCATGGATGGAAGCTTCTGAAACCATAACCCAAAGTGAGCTATGCCTTCCTGAGGTTGAGTATGTCAGGTGTTTGTCACAGCAACAATACTAACACAACAAGTGGAGAGGACAAGGACAAAATCATGCTCTTGTAGGTCTGGATTTTTAGAACCAAGTTCAGTGATTCTTCGTATGTCTAAGTTGATCTGTGAACCTGCACACTGAGAGCCATCTGAATATCTGATGGAAAGTGGTAACCAGATAAGATAGCAGTCTGGATGGATGTTTGATGGAGCAACATCCTTTCTGTTTCCTGAGTGGCTTATTCTTGTTCGTACACGTACTGTCTCTGAAGCATGAAATAGATGCAGGTCTGTATGTTGCTAAGCCTATTATTAATCACAATGATTCTAATAATGGTAGGAACTAATGTTGTGAACTTGCAGAGCATGATGCCCTAAACACTTTACACAAATGAGCTCTTTGCTCATAGCTCATGAGATATTGATCTATTTTATAGATAGAGAGCTTGAGTCAAAAGAGATTAAATCACCTTTCCCAGGTCACACTGCTAAGGAAACATGGCCCACTCCCAGCCCCCTGCAATGGCTGTGGAAAAGCAGGAAGAGAGGATCAAGTGGCGATACATGTAAGTCACTAGAAAAATAGATGTTCTCTCCCCATTTCATTTCTCTTTGCTCTATTTTCCAACTTTGGCACCATGAATGCTTCACACATTAGAGAACATCCTAAATGCCTTTCATTGCTTTGCTGAACCCAAGAGAATGAGCTACATTAGGGAAGGGATGAAATGTGATTTGCTGGCATTTTCACTAAAAAAATATCCCAAGAGATTCAATCAGGATAATAGAGACTGAGAGGGTGGTAGTACTTTATCAGAATTGTAGTGCCCTCCCCTGTGGGTTAGGTGATGGAGCTTAGGAGGGTACTAAAATATGTTCCTTTCATAATAAAAAACACTTGGCCCTTGAGGAATAAAAGGAAATTTAATCATCCCAATAAAGAGCTTCTCTAAAGATGAAGCAGAACCATCCAACATGGTTCTCACTGAATAGCTGAGAGCTTTCCTCTTCAGATTATAGCAAGACAATGGTCTTGTTCTTGCTCCTTTTATGTAACATTGTGCTGGTGGTTCTGGACACAGTATTAAGCTGGGAAAAGGGTAAGAAGCATTCATATTGGAAAGGCTAAAGTAGAAACTTCTTTACTTACAGTTCACATGATCTTGTATATAGCGAAATCTAAGGAATCCATTGAAAAATCATTTTAAGCTCAGGAAGTATGCAATACATAAGATCATTTTTTTTAAAGATAATTGTATTCAACACTCTCAAAATGAAGAAAATTATTTATAGTAGTGTCAGAATAAGATACTGAGAAATATTTATTTATTTATTTGGTACAGGATCTTGCTATGCAGATTGGACTCATGGTGATCCTCCTGTCCTAGCCTCCCCATTGCTGGGATTACAGGCATACACCACCATGCCCAGCTTCAGTGGCTGGCTTGGTGTATGGCTAGCATGGCATGTGGTACCCCAGGGATCAAACCTGGGTCCTTGCGTTTGCCAGGCAGACACTTAGATCACCAGATCCCTGGCTCCACTTAGAAATAAATTTAACAAAAGAGGTGCAAAGTGTGAGCACTGAAAACTACAAAACAGTGTTGAAATAAATGAAATAAAGCCTAAAAAAATGAATAGATATCCCATGTGTATGGACCAAGGAATTAAATATTGTTCAGATGGCAACATTTTTCACACCAATCTGAGATTTGGGATAATCCCAACATACTGGTTTAATGTCTGTAAAAATTAACAACCTGATCTTAAAATTTAAATGAAAATGCAAAGGACCCAGAATAGCCAAAAGTCTTTGACAGGACAAAATAAAAATATTATTTGCAGATGGTATGATCCTATATTTACTAGACCCAAAAATTCCATGAAAAGACTCCTAGAGTTAATAACCAAAATCAGTTATGCAGCAGGATACAAAATAAACACAAAAATCAATAGTATGCTAATAACGAGCTCACTGAAAAAGAAATTAGGAAAGCAAGACCATTTACAGTAGCATCAAAAAATTAAATGCTTAGGTATTAATCTAGTCCAGGAAGTGAAAGACCTCTACAGTGAAAATTACATCACTCCGAAAAAGAAAATTGAGATGGACGTCAGGATGTGGGAAAAGATCCCCTGTTCCTGGATAGGAAAAACTAATATAGTAAAAATGGCCATACCTTCAAAACTGATATACAGATTGAATGGAATCCCAGTCAAAATGACAACCACATTTCTTACAGAGCTACAGAAAACAACCCTAAAATGAGCAAAAGCAGTTGAAGGTGGAATCACAATCACAGACTTGAAGCTATATTGTAAAGCTACAGTCATTACAACAACCTGATACTGGTGCAAAAACAGGCATGTAAGTCAATGGAACAGAGTAGCGGAAGCAGAAACAGCCTTAGAGAGAGGTATCATAATGACTGGTTACAAAAAACTTTTTGTCTGAGGAGTAGTCACCCACTAAATATTTGTATTGGAGAAATACAGATCAAAACAGCACTGAGGTTCCATTGTACTCCAGCAAGAGGGACATCGTCAGATAGTAACAAATGCTGAGGCTATAAGGGAAAAAGGAACCCTTCTACATTGTTGCTAGGCATGTGAGCTGTTACAACCACTTGGAAATCAGTGTGGAGATTCCTCAAAAAACTCAAAATAGAAATTCCATTTAACTCAGCTTTTCCCTTTCTAGATATCTACCTCAGAGAATTAAAACCATCATAAGAGAGTGGTACACACCTAACCATATTTATAGAAGCACAACTCATAATAGCTAAATCTTGGAAGTGGCCTGTATGTCGATCACTAGATGATCGGATAAAGAAAATTAGGTATTTATACACAGTAGAGTATTACTTTGGCATAAAGAAGGATAAACTTGAATCCTTTGTAGGAAAATGGGTGCACCTTGAGACCGTAATGTTAAGTGATATAAATCAGACACACAAGTTTAACTATTGCATAATTTCCCTTATATGAGAAAGATAAAGGAAAAATAAAGTGCAAAATAAATGACAGTAGGAAATAGGGAGCTAGATCTTTCTCATAGACCAAGAGTTGGAGGGAGGGGAGGAGAAAGGGATGAGAGACAGAGTTAAGATGTGTTGTGTACATGTGCCGACTCCACACAGGAGTGTAGACATCACGTACTGTACACATCGACAGATAAAACAAAATTTAAAAAATATTTTCACAGTGATTTCTTGTATCCTGTAATCCATGCACTAAACACCCTCATAGATAAAGCTCTGCTGACGTGGATGGATTGGCTGAGGCCGGGGCCAAGAACAGCACAGAGGCGCTGGATGCACACTGTCAGTTGTTAGAGGGTCAACGTGACGATCCACAGCAATGCAGCCGCCTCCTTCTTCTAACCAGGAGAGCACGGGCTGATGTGAGACCCTAAGCCTGCACAGCCAAGAAACTGTGGCCCGGAGGTTGGTCCTGGGCAGGACAGTGGGGCAACAGGATCACCCTGAAAGCCCAATGACAACAGACTGTGCTGTAACAGCAACCTGGAATCCTAGAAGGAAAGGCCAAGAAAGACACAAGAACCCTGAAAATGAAAAGCACACACACCTTTGTCTCAGCACCCTTAAAGGAAATGGCTAAGAACCAAAGCCCAAGGCAAATCCGAGTTTTGGACTTATGGTCAGAAATGTCCCTCCTGGGCATCTCCAAGAAAAGGAAGATTAAGAAATACCGCCCCCCCCCCCCCACACCTCTGTGAATCTCTGGTCATTTTGCACCTTAACCCTTTCACTGGAGGTGCTTTTATGACTCCTATGTGATGGTGCTGTTGGCTTCCTGCGACCTCTGCTCTCGTGACTTACCAACAGATCTGTGTGCTTTCTTAAGTGAGCTGACCAGTTAGGGTTGAAAGCCCTGTATTCTTAACTTGGTAAACTTGGGTGATTTCTTGCTCTTTGATGACAAATAGTGGATCTGAGTCTCAGACTTCCCACACAATAACCTACATCACCATTAGAAGCTAACTAGAGTCCTGGAGGGAGATCCTATATACTGGTGTTTCTAAAATTTTCTCCAATAGTTTGGACAACTGGAGTCTTTTAAGAAGCACGTTTAGATTCACAGGGAAAAAAAAAGAGTAAAAGTACATGGAGATCCCATGATGATTGAAGAGCTAGTGGTGACATATTAGCACCCACGGTCAGCATCATGGTTCACTCCTGGGTTCTGAGAAATGCATGATGACATGTATCCACAATCGCAGTATCACACCGAGCACTTTCACTGCCTTAAATATCCCCTGAGGGAGGATTTGATTCTTCCCTCTCTCCCTGTAAACCCCTAGCAGCTGCAACATTTCTATTGTCTCCATAGTTTCATCTTTTTCAGAATGTTATATACAGTAATAAATTATGGGATGACATTGAAACAACGATAGATGGAAGGTAGATATGACAATAGTAGCCTCATAAGGTTACAATAGAGCTGGAAAATTCCTACTGTCCAGTGACGTCACAGCTATTCTGACGTCACAAGGAAGCATATTGCTCATGCACTCATGGTCAGGCCTATGGTGCTAGCACCCATATCAAAGTGAGACACATGCAATGATGTGCAATGAAAAATTGCTGATAGTGCTAGTGAGACTGTGTCACTGGTTTATGCATTCACTCTACTGTACCTTTAGGTCATTGTTGGAAGTTTTCTCTACTTAGACTATTGTGCTGTAAGATGCTGTGTGTTATCCTGGTCACAGCTTCACATGTCTGGTGCTTGCCACGTGTAAATGCAGTTTCTTTACTTGCTTTCCCTTTCAGATTGCTTTCATTTCTTGATTGCTTTGTGTTTTTGTTTTTGTTTTTTCTTGTACTTAATTTTATGTTATTTGGTTCTTGGGAGCCTGCAAACACACAGAATATGGCAGTGGTGGCCAACCTATGGTGTGTGTGTTGCAGCGGGCCATTTGGATCACTGAAAACTCTAGAAGGTTTCCCTATCGCGTATATGCTGTCGTGTTTCTGGGTAGAGTCTGCACTGAGTGTTTGACTTGGCAGTGAAACTAAAACGGATAAGGAGAGCTACGGCATAACTCATTGGTAAAGAGTTGCTAGCATGAACAAGGCCCTGGTTACATCCCCAGCACCACAAAAGAATTATTAAGGACTACCAAAGTGGAAGATCAGCATTTCCATTGCTCTCTAGTCAGGTATGTCTCATTCCGCCCAGTCAGGTATGGTCAAAACATGCAACAAATGTATAAATTTTTAAAATTACAGAAAAAGAAACATTGCCGTTAATCTCCTCAAAACGCCCCCTTGTTTCAGATGCACTTATCCCCTTCTTGCGGTTTCCTGAACAATTCTGGGCTGTCCTCTTTCATACTCATTTCAGTTGTGCTGTGGTGGCTACCTGAATGTCCTGAAAGGACTCAGAACAACTAACTGTTGTAGTTATTTTGACCCTGGGAGAGAGCAGGAGTCTCATGGCCCCGAGTCCGCTGGGTAAGGCGATGAGCACTTACTCGCTGTTTTTCTGCCTTCCCTTTGGGTGGTGCTTGGCTCACCTCATATTTAATCACAGCTTGAAGACCCTCATGAAAGCTGACTTCTAGAACTGCTTCAGAGACTGGCAAGAATGAGGTGACCGATGTTAGATGCAAACAGAGCTACCCTGAGGGTGATGGATAGCGACGTTTCTTTCACTGTAATGAATGTCTTTCTTTAAAGACTCACTGTGTCGTTGGCTCACACCTGGTAGCTAAGTCTTGAAGAAGAGGAAGGAAGCAGAGCAAGCTGTCAAAAGCCTCTGCTTCACTGAAGGCTGTGAAACTAATGCAGGTTGGAGAAGACTCCACAGGGAGAAGCTCCCATTGACCTGGACTGAAGTTGAGCACAGAAACGAATTCCTCCTAGCGTCAAGATCATCACTGCCCAAGCGAAATGCGTTGTGATGCTGAAAGAGAAGACTAGACGCGACTGTGACAGGGGAGCCAGGGAGCACCCCGCGCTTCTGCGAGTCAGGAATAAATTATTCATCACACGATGGGAGCGAGAGGACCGAGTCTGCAAGTGCCGTGAAAGCAGCAGAAGAATTTTTGGAAATCCTAGATAAGCTGATTGTGAAGGAAATTTACTTGCTAGAGAAGCAAAACATTCATGTGGATGAACTCTTCCTATTTTGGAAAAAGAAAAAAGATGACTAAAGTGCTTTCATGTAGAAGGGATCCACAAAAACGGCAGGTTCTGAGGCTTTCAGAATCAAGGTAAGATATTGCATGGCAGGAATTTGAACAGTTTGGAACTTGGCACAGTAAACGACCCTAGTCCCTCAAGCACAACCACAGATGCAAACAGCCAGTGGGCAAGGAGAGGCCCTGTGTGACCCGGATCCTCCCGAGTTGCCTCCCTGAATGGTTTTATCTGTGGAACGGAGAAGCTCTTTTGGAGAACAGCTTATTTTTCAATAAAAATTTTGTTTAGTGTTGATGATGTTCCTGTATATTTATTTTCCTTTTACTAGTGATTTTCATTCTAATAATAAAGGTGTGATTCTGTTTTCAAATACCATCTCCACAATCCAAGCAGTAAAATCAAAGAAATCCAAAGGTTTTAAGGCTGATGACCCAAGGATGATCTTGCCCACGAGACTGGCGCCATAGAGGGAAACCCTGCAGGTTCTGGGGGAATCAGAGCATCTATGACTGTATAGAAAGCCTGCTTGGGCTGAGGGTGATGTCACCAGGGAGCATATGAGGGACATCTGGAGGACAATACCAGAAAGCTCATCTATAACTACAAAGCATTTGCCAGGGAAGAGGAGGAGGCAGAAAACTGAATACAGCTTTGGTGAAATGGCAGCACCACAGCTGTGCACAGGGCACCCCCAAGGAGCGATGAGGGAAGGTTCCTGAGGAGCTGAGGAGTGGGGAGCGGGGGAGCCTGGAGCAAGAATGTGAGGCTGAAGAAGAAGTAAAAGAGAAGGGCAACTGCAGGAGAAGGAAAAGAAGAGCCTGATAGAAAATCCATCACAGGTTTGGTAGGAGTGCGCTGGCTTCAACAGGTACCTGGAGAAGTGGAGTCATGGTCCACACAGATTGCTTTTCATCAGTGGAAGGACATTGCCTTATTATTTTTATTTACTGCTGAGACAACTATGTGACAGCTAAATTTAGAAGAGGGAAGGTTTATTTAGTTCATAGTTCATAAAGGCTTCAGTCCATAATTGGCTAGCTCCAAGACAGGCAGAAGACAGCAAAAGCAACACAAGACAGAGAGACAAGCTTCTCTCTGTCCCTTATCTTAAATCCAGTCTACCGGGATTAGGGCAGCACCAATCCAATCAGTAGACTAACCCAGCAGTCACAAACCTCTAATCCCAGCGCCCTAACTCCCAGCATTGTGCTACAGATCGGCCACACACTCTAGATTCAGCCGCCTCCATAAAACCTCCATGGCCCCACAAGGCTCTGGGGAGACATCTAGATGCAAACCGTAATAGGCATGTTCATGGCACCAGCTCTGCTTACAGCAAATCAGTGATGAGAAGAAGAAAGAAAACAAACCAGCACGGCCATTTTTCTGGCCAGTGAGGTCAGTCCCCTGGAAGAGCCCTCAGGAGGACCCCAGAAGATGGCCTCAGCACTCCACGTCATGCGGACAAGACGTGGAGGCGTATGTGGTGAAATGCATGGGCCCGCCCCATGTAGGCCGAGGTGGGGGCTTGTGCTTTGGTTTATTTCCTCCAGATTTTTTTTTATATCATTCACATCTGCATTTGCCACAGGGAGTGGGTGCATGGGCCCAGCACATCGTAATTCTTCTCATTACCCCACTGCCCTCCATCTCTTGACCCTCTTCCCTTTTGTGAGAGACCTGTCTGCCTTTTCCTCTAATCTTTCTTTTATTTGGCTCTTTATGATTTGGGTTTCTCATCTAAGAACAGCAACATGATATCAAAACTTATGTGTCTGATTGACTTCACTTACTGTACTTGATCTTAGGGTGCATCTAGTTTCCTACAAATGACTCAGGTTTGTCCTTTACACTACATGATCTTTTTATCCATTCATGAATATGATGATGGAACAATAGACTGCTTCCAAGGCTTAGCTAATATGAATGCCTTGGTTTTTAACAAAAAATATTTTAGTAAAGCTTATAAAATATGGGTATAAAGAAAGAAAATATTTTGTGCATCCATACAATGTTTTGTATTTTACATTGTGTTATTATAAGAGTGGAAAAGTTTAAAAATACCTAGACTGTTTATAAAGTAAGTAAGATAGAGTAAACTGAGATAAATTTATTATGGAAGAAGAAAAAATATTTCATGACTTGGGTGTAGCTTATGTGCAATGTCAGTGCTGTCTGCGGTGGCGCGCAGTCACAGCCTGCTCTTCCACTCTCCCCATTCACTTGCTGATTCTCCAAGGCAACTCCTCACACTGTGAGTCCTGGCCAGGGCCTGCAGCACAGTTGCCACTTTAATCTTTTGCACCCCCTTCTTGCTATACCCAGTCTGTTGAGGAATGCAAATACAGTACCGCTTTACTATACCAGCTACACACTGTAACATCCTGGACAGGTTTGCAGCCAGAAGCAGCAGTCCGAATCGCATAGCCAGGGTGTGTAGCGGACACACCATCTCACTTTGCGTAAGCACCCTCTGGGATGTTCGCATACTAGTGCTAATTTTCTTAGAATGTCTCCTGTCACTAGGAGACCCAGGACTGTCACTGTGAGAAGCACATAGCATGTTATTGATCAGCATTTGGGTTTTCTCATTGTCTTTCCATGGCTTATTTCTTAAATACCTCAGTTATATTCCTCTCTGACTGTCTACCTTGCTTACACATTGACCTATTGAAGAACGTTGCAGTAGCCTGAAGGTTTCAGCAATTATGAGTATCACTTCTATGAGCCTCCCTGGGCATGGCTTTGCATGGATATAAGATTCCCTTCACTTTGTTAAATATCAAAGAGTGCAGTTGATGAACCTATGGTTCAAGAGTATATATTGCTTTGTAAAAACAAACAAACAAAAAAGAGTAAACCATCTTCCAAGTGGCTACAACAGTCTATACCCAACCAGTACTGACAGTACCTGTTGCCCCACAGTCCTGTTGGCATTTGGTATTATCAGTGTCTTGGATTTGAGCCTTTGTGGCAGGTATGTAGTTGTACTGCATTTGTACTAATTTTCAATTCCTGGTGATATGCTGCAGAGCATCTTTTCATATGCTTATTCACCATCTGCATACTTCACTTGATGTGGTATCTGTCCAGATCTTTCTAAAATTGAATCATTTTCTCATTGTTTTTAAGAGTTGTTTGTATAATTTAAATACCAGAGCTTCATCAGCTATCTGTTTTGCAAATATTTTCACACAGTCTGTGGCTTGTATTTTCATCTCCTTACCAATGTCTTTTACAGGTTAGAAACTTTAAATTTCTTCTTTTTTTTTACCTGATACTGGGAATAATACCCAGGGGTGCATCATTACAAGCTACATGTCCAACTCTGCAACCCCAGCTTTGTGTTTTGAGACAGGCTGTCTTTATATTGCCCAGACTGACCTTGAACTCATGATCTCTCTGCTTCAACCTCCTAAGTAGCTGAACTTATAAGCATGTGGCACCCAGCAGATTTTAGTGCTACTGAAGTCAAACTTACCCATGTTTTTCTTCAAATATACATCCAGATATGAGAGGCATATAGGATCAATAGAACCTGGATGTGCACTGATTTTCCCATTGGTTTCAAAAGCTGTTTTCCTAGGAAGTCATCCTTGGGGGTCATAGGAGAGAAACATGCTATCCCAACTTCCTGACTGATATCTCTTGTAGGCACAGATTCACAAAGCAAGGCCATGGTCAGTGTGAACTGGGTTCTAAAGTTCCTGAGGTAAAGAAGCTGAGTAATCTTACAAGGTCAGAGACAAAGGACAGAGTGAGAACCATGCCCAGGGCCTCGGCTGTACTGTTTATACCTTGTAACATGTGCCTTGCTTTCCAGAGCCTGGCCTGAGTTTTCACTCATTTTCCCCTCATATGTTTGCCATCTCCTCTGCTAAATAAAAGTCAGAAGCTCATGTTGACTTCTACTAAGTGCTCTTAAAAATTCCTAAATGTAGGCATATTCCACCAGTATGATAAAGGGGAAATAAGGAGCTATATTTATGAGTGGGAAAAGTGAAAAGATTGTAATGGAATGAACAATGAAAAAGAAAAGAACAAATGCTTGAACTCTCTCATTGAAGGTGGAAATATGGCTTCTCAATCTATCCTGGCTGTCAGCTGGTCAGGGGCTGGGGATATTGTCCCAAGAGCTCAGCATTTCCAGGTGAATAGATGCCAGGAGATCCTGGAAGCAGCAGCAGAACTTTCTCTTCAGGAGAGATTCCACTCTGTTCTCTGAAATCCTGCTAGAGACCATTATTTGCTCTGCCCTGGTGGCCCAGTTCTGAACAGAACTGTTAAGGAGGTACCTAGCAGCACAAATTCTGGAGTGCTGGGGTTAAGAACCCAGTGTCCTTCTGTCACCTTGATATGGATGTCATGGTGAGAACAATTAGTAAGAAGCAGATAAAGGTAGTCATGACACAGGAAAGGTGGTCACCTAGGAAGTGGCAGTGTCTAAATAAGAACCAGACTATTCAAAATCATCTCTATTTGTTATGGGTGTGTGTGTACGTGTGGGATGGCGGTAATCTACATAACATAAAAATTTAACATTTAGTTATTTTTAGTATAACAGTTCAGTAGCATCAAGTACATTATTCAGTGTTGTAAACCATCACTACCATCTATCTCCAGAACTTTTCTATTAACTCCCCATTCCTCCCCCAGACCGCCCTCCTAAGTATCTCTTACGACTGGAATCATATGATGCTCATCTTTTCTGTGACTGGTTAATTTCAATTCGTATGATATCTCAACTTTCATTTAGGTTTTAGCATGTCTCAGAATTTCTTTTCTACTGTGAGGCAGAATGAATACTCCATTGTGTGTACATGGGAAATCTTGTTTATCCATTTCCCATCAGTGGACATGTTTAGGGCGTTGTAAATAATGTTGCCATGAACATGGGTGTAAACATGTCTGTTTGACACTCTGCTTTTGTTTGATCTCCGCAAGTGGAATTGCTGGGTCACATGGCAGTTCTGTGTTTAATGTTTTTAAGGAACTGCCATACTATTTTCCATAAAAATTGTATAATTTCAGACAAGGCAGGAGGCATTACAATTCCTGACTTAAAATTATACTACAAAGCTACTGTGATAAAATCAACATGGTATTGGCAACAAAATAGACCTGAGGATCAATGGGATAGATTAGAAGATGAAGAAGCATCTACAAACATACTCGGCCACCTGATCTTCAACAAGGGGCCCAAACATGCTTACTGGAAGAAAGATAGCCTCTTTAATAAATGCTGCTGGGAAAATTGGCTTTCTAAATGCCGAAAACTAAAACTTGATCCAGGTTTATCACCATGCACTAAGCTAAAGTCAAAATGGATTAAAGATCTAAACATTAAAACAGAAACACTTAATCTCCTGGAAGAGAAAGTAGGAGGAACTCTTTTTTTTTTTTTTTTTTTTTTT